>OY747709.1:1986995-2214495 GCA_963556495.2 Valencia hispanica
GGAAGACCGTGTGGCAATTCAACAAAGGCTAGTTTCATTAGCAATGGTGGCTTGGACAAAGGAAAGGAAGGCGACGGAGAAAGGGGATCAACTGAGGCCACGCGACCTGTCTAAACAGACACGCGCCAACCGCAGCAGACAATAAACAAACAAGGAAATAATACAATATAATATACTGCTTCTGGTTGCAACCAAAGTAAAATAATAAAATCACAAAAAACATGCACATTCAGGTTCGGTGTACACCGACAGACGACCAAGAATAACAGTGGTTAACCAGTCAACAAACTTATTTTAACCAACAGAAAACGGATATTAACCATCAAGACCTATTCTCCTCTACCCAGACCAAAGATATGAACCAGTTTAATCCTACTTGGTGGGGGCAGCTCTCCACAGTCCACGACGAAAAACGTAGAAAGTGTCCAGTTTAAAGGAGCAGTTTTGCGCAAAACCGAGGTCAGAAAAGCGGACGTCCGACTTTTAGGCGCTGAGGGCCTGATTTCAATAGAGCTCAGATGGCCAGCTGACTCCTCGGTCACGCTGACAAGGAGTCTGTTTGATCGGCCGATTCACTTCGAAGTTTAAAAGGGAAGTTCTTCCTGGTCCAGCAGGTTTCAACGGAAAAAGATGAAAATGCTAGCAGTGGATTAAAGCGTCTCCTCACAGGCACCGCTCTGGGACCAAAAGAGACCAAGATTTCAATATTCGCGCTGCTTTGATCAACTCTGTGATGTCATCACTGGCCACAGACCAATGAGAATAGGTCGAGAGCAGCGCAATGGGTGCTGGGAGATGCAGTTCGTTCAGTGGAAGGATGCTGGGAGATCCAGTTCGTTCAGTAAAGGCCATAGCCTCAACAAGTGCACTTATACTAAGTGGCAGAGCTAGACTTTTATACTTTGGGTGGCCAAGGTTATTTCAGGGGGTCCATAGACTCCATCCATCCATTTTCCATACCCGTCCATCCTATGTAGGGTTGCGGGGGGTCCATAGACTATGACAGTAAATTTGTTTCTCGAACAATCAGTTGCAATCGGAGTCTCAAATTTTGAAATATATTTAAGTACATAATAAGCACACAGAAGATGAGATTTGTGAATGTAATTTGAAGTTTATTAACAATATTAAAAATGTAAAACACAACTTTGGAACAATTTTTAATAAATAACCATTTTATATGAATGAAAATGCCCACATTCACTCACACCCAATTACACACACAGTTACTTACTTATTTACACAGTTACTCAAAAAAGGTATCAACAAGCTAATTAATTAATATGAAAAATTATTTTCCCTCTCAGATTGCTTTTTCTCTTACATTTAATAAAAAACATATAGCTCCATACTGTCTGACTGTCAAACTACCTTATACAGGTTCAGAAAAGCATAATCCTTCGGTTGTGGTGAAAAGCAGCAAAATGTTTCACAAACTCATCCGTGTTGATGGCATGTGCCCTCCTTGACTCAATACTGAGAGTTCCCAGGTGACTTAACCTGTCAGCCATTGTTGTCCTGAGGTGAGTCTTTATCAGTTTTAAAGCAGATAACCTTCTCTCACAGAAAGTAGTGCTGACTGGAGTAACAGCAATCTTGCAGAGTCTGAATATCTCATGGAAAACCTCCTTGTAGGGTTCAAGAAACAAAATAAAATCAAGCAAAGTAGATGGTCTGTCTAATCCACTTTTCAGTCTCCTATCAAGAAGTCGCTTGGATTGGTAAACCTCATGTTTGAGATCACCTAGATCTGACTCAAAGGTCTGTGCAAAGGCAAAAAGAGGTTCCTCATTTAAGAAAGTTGCACTCTTTGGGTTCAGAGACTGCACACCTTGCATGATCTCACAACTTTTCTTTGAAAAACGCCTCTTCAGCTCAGTTATGAGACGGTCAATCACCTGATAAAAAAGTGATCTGGGAAAGCCTTCATCACAGTTTCTCTGTCCTATAGTGCTCATCACCAGTGAGTCAAGAAATCTTGAGCTTATTCTAGGATGTATTTTATGCTGTGTTTGTACACCAATTTTGCACTGCTCAGCAAGCTCCTCAACCTCTTTCCATAGTTCAAAGGAACTCTCATTTCTGTAGTCCTGGAAAGTGTCTGTAAGGACACCTACTAGATCCACAGCCCTTGCTAGATCAAGAGTGCTGGACTGGAGCATATCAGAAAGACATTTGGCATCACCAAGCCTGGTCTGGTATCCTGCTTGGCTGCAATGCCCTGTTGGACGGGGGGCATGGACTGGGATGATCCTCCCAGTAACTGAACATCCACTGTGTCCTGTTATCAACTTTTCACTTTCTGTAACATAGAAAGTTCTCTTATATCAGATCTTCTGTTCCTTCTGTGTTTCTGCTCTGTCTTCTCAAACCCCCAGACGGTCATGGCAGATGGCCGCTCCTACTGAGCCTGGTTCTGTTGGAGGTTTCTTCCTGTTAAAGGGGAGTTTTTCCTCTCCACCGTCACTACATGCTTGCTCAGTATGAGGGATTGCTGAAGGATTGCTGTGGTTGGAAATCTGCCCAACCTCACGCCAATGACTGACGCAATCTGCTGGGATTCCTTAAATAGGAAACTTTTTAATTGATTGGAATGTTTGTATAAATGTATTGAAATGATTTCTTGTTAAGTGCCTTGAGATGACATCTGTTGTGAATTGGCGCTATATAAATAAACTGAACTGAACAAGCACTTTACAAAAGGCAACTAAAAGTCCTATGAACTGTAAATCTATCTGAGAAAGAAGACCTCTCGCTTCCACTGATCTTTCGCCATGTCTTTCAATTGCAAGATCCTGCAACAGTCTCAGAACTGCTGGAAGTCTGTCTCTCAGATTACGGCATGCTCTGTATCTGCATGCCCACCTTGTCTGTAAGTGCATGTAGCTCCCTGGGCTGCTGCTGTGGATAGAGCTCTTTCTGAACCAAAAGCCACTTCAGATGCACATAAGAGCCAGATTCAAAGTTATGCAGCTGCTGCAGAAGTGCAAAAAAGTCAACAAGCTCAGGCACTGCTTTTGTAGCATCAACAAGAACCAAGTTCAAGCAATGTGCGTTACAGTGAACGTAAAATGCAAATCTGGCATCACTTTGAATTCTTGCAGATACACCAGAATGTTTCCCGCTCATGACAGATGCACCATTGTACCCTTGTCCCACAAGGTTATTCCTGTAGTCCAGACCATGTCTCTCGAGACAACTGACAATCATTTTACTGAGACCTGCTGCACCAAGGCTTTCAGCTGCCTGGAAGCATAGGAAGCTTTCGTGGATGGCACCATTGTAATAATACCGTACAACCAAAGACATTTGTTCCTTTTTTTGCAAATCTTTTGTTTCATCTGCAATCACACTGAAAACTTTTTTTTCTTTCACTTCTTTTATGATTTCACTCTGTACCATCTCAGCTAAGCCCTGAAGAATTTCATTTTGGATTTGGTGACTTGTGTATTTTGCATTGCCACATGCACTCAGCCTTTTTTCAATAAATTGATCATGATTTGCCATTTCATCTAAATTGGTCCAAAAGTTTCCCTTATTCTGAGAGTCCTGAGACTCTCGATGACCCCTCTGTGCTATATTTTGGGTTGCAGTCAAAAGAAGCACATTTGCTATAGTTTTCACATAATGTTGATTTTCTTCCACTTTCTTTTGTCGATTTATGTTCATAGAAGTTAACATGTTTGTGTTCATTTCAGCACTCCTTTTATACTGACTCCACGCATACATTGCATTGATATCCAGCTTTGACTTTGAGTGACGCTTAAACGCACACTCCTTGGATAATGCCTTTTTCCAATTGGAGAAGCCTGACTGTGATGCAAATGCAGAGTCTGGTGCATTAGGCAATGAAAAATGTCTACAGGCAAAGCAGTAGGAAGAGTCTTGAAGGATAGAGTATTCAAGCCAAGAATTGTCTCTGTACCAGGAGCTGTTGAATGACCTCTTCCTTGTTTCATGCTGTGTTCTGGGGAATTTTGTCAGACAAGGCTGAACAGGACCCTCTTCTTTTGATCTTGAAATATCTGGAATACAAATAAAACAGCCATGGAAGTTAAGGGTCCAGAAGATTATTAGATGATAACTGCAGCTAACTAGCAGGTTTTCAGGTAAGTAGACCTACCACTGGGTCCTCTTGGGAGAGCAAAGGCAGGGCTGGATACAGTGGGCTCTGGGTTTTCTGGCTCACCATCATCCTCACCATAAGCAGAGGTCTCTGTGTCCTCCCTCGATGGCACTGCATTGTTTAAAATATTAGTGTAATCAAAATATAAAATTAAAAAAATCTTTCATTATGTTGAAATTTTGGCTGCTTTGAAAATGACTGAATAAACTCAATAAAAATGCAATCCCTGTTTTAAAAAACAAAAAAACCCCAAAACAAAACAAAAAACACCACACATTACCAGTAACGAATCTAGCAAAATATCTACTGCTGCTACTACTACTGTCATTTAGCAGACGCTTTTATCCAAAGCCAATTACATTTGAGAGAACACCACAAGCAAGAAATCACATAGGAAGGTGCAGCATGGATAAGTGCTGGTCAGACTGCTAGGAGTCCAGCTGGACACATGTGCTGCCATGCAAATTTTTTTTCTCTCCCCTAAATCGTCCCATAGTACCGTTAATCAACAAAACAAAGTCTTAATTTCAACACCATGATATCATTCTTGGCAAAAGTGCAACTATCTAAAACTTAAAAAGACTGAACTACTGGTTCTGTAGATGCTCTGAGCTGGTGATGATGGGCTGGGTTCTGCTCCATATTCATTTTCCTGACTAGTCCCAGGATGGGAGCTGCCAGGACTGCTGATGCCGGACCTGAATTCTTTCTGGCTGTCTGCCTGATCTTTTTCTGACTTGCCTCTTTTGACAAAGAAGTCATACATCTTCTCCCCCTGTCTTTTCATTATTATCTGTTTGTTGGATTTAAGGACCCAAAGACAGCAAACTTAAATGATTTATTTATAACAAAAACAAGGAGCAAAAACTTACAGAACAAGGAGAACCAAAAATGCAGAGATGAGGACACAGGAACTGGGCAGGAACCAGAAAGGGAAAGAATGACGACGGACCAGCGAGTAGTGACTTCTTCTTCTTCTTCTTCTTCTTCTTCTTCTTCTTCTTCTTCTTCTTCTTCTTCTTCTTCTTGTTTATTGGCGGGTGGCATCTAACGTCTAGGTGCATTTCCGCCACCTACTATGCTGGAGTGTGAGTCGGAGTAAGAGCGTAAAAAAAAAAAAAAAACTAAATTCGATTCAATAAACCGCTTTGTTTTAAATACTCAATCACCAATTTATATTTCCTTTCTTCACCCTCTAACAAATTCTTTACATTTATCCCTCCACCTCGTGTGTTTTTCAATTTGTCCCTGAGTTTTCTTCTACTTTCCTCATATTTTATACAATTACATAAAACATGTTCCACTGTTTCTCTCTCTACCCCACATCCACACAAGCCTGTAGGGTGCTTCCCTATCAAATACATATAGTGCTATTAAGCCCAGTATGTCCCATTCTTAATCCTGATATTATACTTTGCACTTTACTATTCATTCTTACATTTTTCCATTTTCCTACTTTCCCTTGGATTTGAAATAAATGTCTTCCTTTCTCTTCTTTTTCCCACATGCTTTGCCACTCTTCCATTATGTATGTTTTAATAATAGATTTCATTTCAGCAACACTATATGCAATATTTGTTATTTCTCCCTCTCTTATTGCCTTTTTTGCATAATAATCTGCCATTTCATTTCCTTCTACTCCCCTATGTGCTGGTACCCATAAAAGTTTAACTTCTGTTCCCAATTTCCTTAATCTAAAAATGGTTTCATAAATTTCATACAATATATCTATTCGACTTTTAGTAGACATTAATTTAATTGACACTAATACAGATAATGAATCAGTACATATAATTCCTTTTTTAAATTTTTTTTGTTCCATCCATTGCAGACTAAATGATATGGCTAACATCTCCACTGTATAAACAGATAAATGATCTGAAGTTCTTTCCCTAACTACTAATCCTATTTGTGGTATTACAAATGCAAAACCCGTTTTCCCCCCTATTATGTCCTTTGATCCATCTGTAAATATACGCAAAAATGACTCATATATATTTAATCTATCTTCTGTAATTTTATCCCAGTTTCCTTTTCCTCCACTTCCTCTTATTTTTTCATAAATACTAAAATCAACACAAACTTCTGGAAATATCCATTTTGGATTAACTGTATCAAAAACATTTTAATTTGTACTTTATCTTGGATTTTACTCTCTTTTGCCCATTTTAGCACTTTCCAGCTACCATATTCCTTCTTTATTTTCTCATTTTCCCAACATGGACTCAGTGCCCTTTTTGCTATATGTTCATTGTCTTCACACCCTTGTATACTTGCCCAATAATTTAAAGCTAGCTGTTTTATTCTAAGCTGAATTGCATATCCCCCATTTCTACCTGTATTGCTACAATAGATGTAGTTTTTATCGCTCCACAACACAGTTATACATTCTTCCTCCTAATCCTAATTTTTTCAGTTTTATTAACAATCCCTCCTTCCACACCATGTCATATGCTTTTTCTACGTCAAAAAAGACTGCTACTAATCTCTCTTTATTAATGAATGATTTTCTAATTTCAGTTTCTAAATAAACAATTGCATCCATTGTGCCTCTCCCTTTCCTAAATCCACTTTGATATTGTGATATCTTTTTATTTCTTTCCAAATAATCTGTTAATCTGTCCACTACCATCCTTTCCATTATTTTTCCTATATGACATGTTAAGGCAATGGGTCTATAACTATCTGGACTACTTGATTCTTTCCCTACTTTAATTATTGGTACAATAATTGCTTCTTTCCAATTTTTTGGTAATTTTCCTTTTTCCCATATTATATTATAAATCTCCAATAATTTTAATTTCATTTGTTTCCCAAATTTCTTTAGCATTACATAACATACTTGATCTTTTCCTGGACTTGTCATACCTGTTTTTACTAACGCACGTTCTAACTCAAACAAAGAAAAAGGCATATCCATAGTACTTTTAATATTATCTTCCTCATATTCTCCCTCTTCTATTTCATTTTTTCTCCTAGTTGCTTCTCTTCTTTCTCTTCTTTCTTCTGATAGGTTATCTGTACTATGGATTTTAACAAATGTTTTAACAAACACTTCTACCTTCTCCTTATTAGTTATAGCTAATTCATCTCCTACTTTTAACACTGGGTAATTCCATTCTCTCCTTATTCCTTTCATTTTTCTTATCATTCCCCAAACATTGCTTATTGGAGTAGTTCTCCCAATCTTTCCACAAAAATTTCTCCAACTTTCCCTTTTTGCTTTTTTAACAACTCTTTTCACCTCCGCTTGCAACTTTTTATATTTTAGTAAATTTTCCACATTATGTGTATTTTTAAGCTTTTATTTCTTGCTTTAATTGTTTTTTCACAGGTTTCAGACCACCATGGTACATTTTTCCTCTTCCTTGTATTTCCTTTTGTTTTTGGTATTGTCAACTCTGCAGCTTCAATGATCACACTTTTAAAAGCTTCTTCTATTTCATCTACTTTATCTGACATCACTACTTTTGAACTGCATTTCTCACAATTATTTCTAAAATGATCCCATTTAGCTCTTTTAAAAATCCACCTCCCTTCCCTTCCTTCCATTATAATCCCTCTAGTCTCAAAAAGTTTTGTTAGAATTAAACAATGATCACTTCCTATTGTGTCTTCCAGTACTTCCCACTCACTTATTCCTTCCAAACCACTAGATACTAATGTTTTGTCTAATGCTGACATTTTACCTGTATATACATCAATTCGAGTTCCTCTCCCATCATTAATGCATACCAAATTTGCCTCCTCCATAATTTGTTCCATTATTTCCCCATTCATATCTGTTTTCCTGGCCCCCCACACCATGCTATGTGCATTGAAATCACCGCAAACAAATACGTGTCTACTATTAATCCCAACTCTCAATCTTATTTTTTCAATTTCTAATCTTTTGCATGGATTATAATTTATTATAATAATCTTTCCCTGATTTGTAAATACCTCCACTATTACAAATTCTTCTTCTTCTTTTCCTATCTCTACAATTCTAAAATGAATATTATTATTAATAAATGTCACACACCCACCACCTACTCCCCCTGATCTATCACACCTAACTTCTATATACTGATGAAGTTTAAAATCAACCCCTACTTTTAGCCATGACTCTTGAATACATATGATGTCAGGTTTAAAATCTGATTGATCAATATATCTTTTAAATTCCTGTCCATTAGCTATTAAACTCTGTGCATTCCATTGTAAAATCCTCAACATTTATTACCCCGGATTTCCCATGTCCTGACTTGCTTGATTACTTAGATTACTTCTTACTTCCTCCCATGTTAAATCGTTGATATCTAGGTGATTTACTGCTGCTTTTACAATGATTTGAATTCTTTCAGTCTTTGATTTGGTCTCCATTGTTGCATTTATCACTCCAGCTATGAATGTAACAAGTTTTTTTAGATCCACCCATACTTTCCCTTCTTCTTCTCCAATCCTCCTATTGTTAGACTCTTCCCTTACTCCTCCATTTCTGTCCTTCTGTCCTATTCTTTGATCTACCATTTTTATGGCTTCGGCATATGAGGTCTTGTTTTTAACTCTCACTTGTTGTATTTGCATCTCCCTTTTCATTATCTGACATCCTGCATATGTCACACTGTGCTTTCCTCCACAATTACAACATTTTGGTTGCATCTTTCTTCCACAGTTTTCATATTCATGGGCCTCCCCACATCTAGGACATCTTACTTTCCCTTTACATATGGCTGCAGTATGTCCAAACCTTTGACATTGAAAGCATCTTAAAGGTTTTGGGATATATTCCCTCACTGAGTATGCTATGTACCCTAGAGTCACTTTTGTAGGTAGATTTTCTCCCTCAAATTCCAATAAGATACTCCCAGTTTCTCTTCTTACTCCTTCTTTAAACACTGTCAGTCGTTTTGCCTCCTTTATCTTACCACCTTTTACATTGGCTTTTATTTCATCTATTGACATTTCAAGTGGTATCCCCCAAATCACCCCTTTTGCTCCTCTTTCTCCCATTCCCACCTTACTTGCACTAATTACCTTACATTTTCCCACTTCCTTCATTTTGCAAGCTTTCTCACTCTGCTCTTTACTTTTGCACATTATTAGCAGGTTTCCATCTCTCAGAACTTTAGCAAGTTTAATGTCTCCTAGTTGAGTTTTCAATACTGTTGTCAACTTTACTGGATTCAAAGCCTGAACCCCATTTCCCTCTCTGAACCTCAATATGACTTTAAATTCTTTCCTTTCTTCTGTACTTCTTTCTTCATCGCTATACGTCCTTTTCCTTTGTTTCCTACTTTCACTTCCTTCGCAATGATTTGCTCTATTTTCCTTTACCTGCTCCTGTCCAAAACTCATTTCCATATCACTTCCACTTTCTTCAAAATCGCCCCACTCCTTCTCATTCACAGCACAGCTGAGCTTACCCGCCATTGCTTTCATATCTCTTCTAGCTTTCGCCATCTCTTCCAAATGTCGTCCTTTCTTTCGGCAGATTAAAGAATTGACATGTCTTTCTTCCATCCAATCCTTATCTCCTTTAGATTGCAAGGTTTTAACCATTCACTGTTTTTCTCTATCTTTCGTTTGACAAACAAACTCCCTCTCAGTCACAGAGTAGCGAGTAGTGACTGAATGAGAGTAGAATTTATACTGGGGAGGAAATGAGGAGGTGAGAAGAGATCAATGACCAATTAGGGGAATCAGATGCAGGTGAGAGGGAGAGAGCAGGTGGAAACAATCAGCTGGGAAGAGAGGTAAATGGTAGGGACACAGAAAACTCTAAACTAAAGATAAATCTAGGAAGGGGACCTAAGGAAACACTAGAGAGCATAAACTAATAAAGACAAGGAAAAGAACTAGGTTAAAACACAAACAGGAGGGAACAAAACAAGCAAATTAGGGTACAGATGGGAAGGAAATTAAGTGGAAGAAAAACAAAGCAAAATTCACAGAACCTGACACTGACCCTATGAAAAAAAAAAAAAGCCAAAGCCAGTCTTGTTACTCCTATCACTTATTTGATTGATTGATATCTTTATTTCGAACACAAGCACAAAAAAAACTAAAGTAATCACAAAATAATAAATGTACCTTCGTAAACAAAAACAAAAGATATAGACGAAAATTAACAAACATGAATGCATTCAATGTCACTCAAAAAGGAGTAGGAAGAAATAAGACTTTACATCCTACCCCTTGCCTGCATATTATATGTATATATATATATATATATATATATACATACACACACACACACTCAACAAAAATATAAACGCAACACCTTTATTTCTGCTCCCATTTTTCATGAGATGGACTTAAAGATCTAAAATTCATTCCAGATACACAATATTACCATTTCTCTCAAACATTGTTCACAAATCAGTCTAAATGTGTGATAGTGAGCACTTCTGCTTTGCTGAGATAATCCATCCCACCTCACAGGTGTGCCACATCAAGATGCTGATCTGACATCATGATTGGTGCACAGGTGTACTCTTCTTCTTCTTCTTCTTCTTTTTTGGTTTTATTGGCGGGTGGCAACCAACTTTCAGGTGCATTTCCGCCACCTACTGTGTAGGAGTGTGAGTCAGAGTAAGAAGATCCCTGAGTGAGAAAAAAAACAGAAAAAAAAAAACAACTAAATTCTATCTAGAAGATTACTTTTCTTAATAAATTCTAAAACTAATTTATAGATACTGCATTCCCCATTTAACAATGTTTTTAAATTATACCTTTCATATCCTTTCTCTTTCAACTTTTCCTTTAATATCCTCCTGTTTGTTATATATTTACTACAATAACACAATACATGTTCCACGGTCTCCTTATCTTTTCCACAATCACATAAGCCTGTTGGATGCTTCCCCATCAAATACAGAGTACTGTTTAACCCAGTATGTCCCATTCTTAATCTTGATATTATTGTTTGTTCTTTATTATTCACTTCCATAATTTTTATGTTGCCTACCTTTCTTTGAATACTAAACAAATGTCTTCCTTTTTCTCCTCTTATCCACAATTCTTGCCATTCACTCATCATATGCTTCTTAATCACTGCTTTTACTTCTTTGTTACTAACAGGAATCTCTACCCATGTATTTAATTTAGTAGCTTGTTTAGCATAAAAATCTACGATTTCATTTCCCTCCACTCCTTTATGTGCTGGGACCCACATAAATCTTATGTTTGTTCCTAGTTTATCCAATCTAAAAAGAATTTCATATATTTCTGTGATTAATATCTATCCTACTGACCGATGTTATTGATTTGATTGCCACTAGTGCTGACAGAGAATCTGAACAAATTATTCCTTTTTTAATTCTATTTTGTTCTATCCAGCTTAAACTAAATAAAATTGCTAATAATTCTACTGTAAATACTGATCGATTGTTTGGATTTCCTATTTTAACATATTTTTCTAAACTTGGAATATAAAAAGAAAAACCTGTTCTTTCATCTTCTGGGTTCTTTGAACCATCTGTATATATTGGAGTATAATTTTTATGAATACTGTTTAATCTGTTAACTACAATATTATCCCAGTTTCCTTTACCTTTATTTTCTTCCATTTTTCTTTTTATATAAAAGTCTATACTACAATCAGTAAATATCCACTTTGGATATACTGAATATATAAATTTCTTTTTAAAATTTATCTCCTTTAATTTATATAGTTTTGCTAATTTATTTGCTTTTCCAATCATACTCTCATATTTTTCATTTCTATTTTCCCAAAAAAGAAACATTTCTTTATTAATTAAAAACTCTTTTTCTGTACTTCCCTGTATACTTGCCCAATAATTTAATAATAATTGTTTGAATCTCAAAGTAATTGGCATTTCTCCCATTTCAACTTGCAACGAAGCTACAGGAGTTGACTTCATAGCTCCACTGCATATTCTTAATGCCTGATTTTGTATTTTTTCAATTTTATTTAATAAAGTTTTACAAGCAGCACTATACACTATACTTCCGTAATCAATCACCGATCTAATCATTGTTATATATATTTGTTTTAATGCTATGGCACTTGTACCCCAATCTGTTCCTTTTAAACACCTCATTATATTTATTACTTTTTTACATTTCTCTTCTATTTTACTTCTATTTTCCTTCCAGATTAATTTACTATCAAAGATAATTCCTAAATATCTAAAACTCTGCACTTGATCTAACTTTTCTCCATATCATTTAAGATTTATTACTGCATTTCCATACTTTTAGTTTTATCCACTGAAAATTTAAATCCCCAATCAAATGACCATCTTTCTACTTTTAATATTTCTTCTTGTATTTTCTTCTGTATGTGCTGAATATTTCTTCCCCTTTTCCATAAAGCTCCATCATCAGCAAAAAGAGCCCTTCCAAAATCATACCCTATATTATTAAAAACATCATTTATCATTATAGTGAATAAAACTGGACTAACTATACTGCCTTGGGGAGTTCCGTTTTCAACTAAATAACTTTTAGATTTTTTGTCTCCTATTTTTACTTGAATAGTTCTATTAAATAAAAATTTTTTAATCCATTCATAAATTCTTCCTTTGATTCCTATTCTTTTCAGCTTTATTAATAATCCCTCTTTCCAAACCATATCATAAGCTTTTTCTATATCAAAAAATACTGCAATTAGGCTCTCTTTATTATTCTGTGCTTTTCCTATTTCATTTTCTAAATATACTATTGGATCCATTGTCCCCCTGTCTTTCCTAAATCCACTTTGATATTTTGTAATTAAATTATTGCTTTCAAGATAATAATTCATTCTCTCTGTAATCATTCTTTCCAATAATTTTCCTATATTAGAAGTAAGTGCTATTGGCCTATAATTTTCTGGCTTACTTGAGTCTTTTCCTGGTTTCAGTATCGGTATAATTAATGATTCTTTCCAATTTTTTGGTATTTGTCCCTCTATCCAAACTTTATTATATAAGCTTAATCATTTCATCTTCATTTTACTTCCTAAATGATTAATCATTTCATACGTGATTTTATCATTTCCAGGTGCAGTTTTTTTACTTTTCCCTAATGACTTTTCCAATTCTTCCTGACTAAACTGTATGTCCATTAATGACATTTTATTCCCTTCCTCCTTTTCTCCATCATATTTTCTTCTAGTTTCTTCTCTTTTCTTCCTTCTATCCTCTGATAGATTTTCATTACTATTTATTTTAACAAAAGTTTTAGCTAATACTTCTGCTTTGTCCTCATTTTTAATAACTAACTCATCTCCTATTTTGAGTACTGGATAATTCCATTCTCTGTAAATTCCTTTCATTTTCCTTATCATTCCCCAGACTTCATTTATTGGAGTTGTTCTTCCAATTTTATCACAAAAACTTCTCCAACTTTCCCTTTTTGTTCTTTTTATTACTTTCCTTACCTTTGCTTGTAATCTTTTATAATTTATTAAATTGTCATAATTATGAGCCTTTTTTAATACTTTTAAACTTTTATTTCTTTCCTTAATTGCTTTCTCACAATTCTGATTCCACCAAGGAACAGTTTTCCTGTTCATACTTCCCTTACTTTTTGGTATTGTTACCTCTGCTGCTTCTATAATAATTTTTCTAAATGTTTCTTCTATTTTTTCCACATTATTCTCCAAATTTACTTTCTCTTGATTTTCTTCACATAAATATTTAAATTTACTCCAATTCGCTTTATTAAAGATCCATCTTCCTTCCCTTTCCCCATTTGATGATTTTTTAAATTCATTTATCTTTATAAAAATAGGATAATGATCACTACCTACTAAATTATCTTGAACATCCCAATTAATATTTCCTGCCAACTCATTTGATATTAATGTAATATCGATAGCTGATGTTTTCCCTGTATTTATATTTACTCTTGTCCCTCTTCCGTCATTTAAATTCACTAAATTTAGTTCATCCATAAACTCTTCAATTACTTCTCCATTTAAGTCTGTTTTTTCTCCTCCCCATAAATTATTATGTGCATTAAAGTCCCCACAAATTAACAGATTTTTTTTATTATCTTCTATCATTAATTTCAATTTATCTAATTCTGATTTCTTACATGGATTATAATAGTTTATTATATATAATCTCTTATTATTTATAAATATTTCTATGCTAATAAATTCTTCATCTTTCCCTATTTTAACAACTCTATAATTTATATCATTTTTAATAAATGTAGCACATCCTCCCCCTTTACTTTCTTTCCTATCTCTTCTAATGACGTTATATGGAACTAATTTAAACTCTATTTTATTATTTAACCACGTTTCTTGTACACATATTATATCTGGCTTTTCTATTTGTTCTTCTATATATCTTTTAAACTCTTGACCATTTGCAATCAGACTTCTCCCATTCCATTGTAAGATTTTTACCATTTTTACCCTAGACCTCCTCCATCTTGGCTTGAGTGGGCACTCAAATTTTGTCTTACTTCCTCCCATGACAACTCATTTAAATCCAAATGATTTGCTGCAGCTTTTACTATGATTTGGATTCTCTCTGTTTTTGACTTTGTCTCCATTGTAGCATTGATTACCCCGGCTATAAATGTCACAAGCTTTTTCATATCTATCCATACTTTTCCTTTTATTTCTTTTTCCTTTCCTTTACCTAATTCTTCCGCTGACACACTTGATTTCCTCTCTCTATCTTTCCCCACCATTTTGACTGCTTCTGCATATGTCACTTTATTTTGAACTTTTGTTTGATTAATCTGGATCTCTCTTTTCATCATTTGACAACCTCCATATGCTGCACTATGCTCTCCTCCACAGTTACAACATTTTGGCTTTTCTTTGTTTCCACATTCCTCAAACCCATGATTCTCCCCACATCTCGGGCATCTCCTTTTCCCTTTACAAACATTTGCTGTGTGATTAAATCTTTGGCAGTTGAAGCATCTGATAGGTTTTGGAGTAAAGTTTCTCACTGAGTATGATATGTATCCCAAGAACACATGAGGTGGTAAGCTTTCCCCTTCAAAGACTATCACCACTGCTTCTTTCTCTTTTTTGACTCCATCCCGAAATTCTGTTAATCTCTTTACATCTTTCACTTTTGCTCCTCTCAAGTTAGCCTTGATTTCATCCACTGGTATCTCCACTGGAATTCCCCAAACCACTCCTTTCGGTCCTTGATCCCTAACTCCCACCTTGCTCACACTTATTACTTTATGTTTTCCTACTTCCTTCATTTTGCGCGCTTTCTCTCTCTGATCTTCATTTTTACACACAATAAGTAGGTTTCCATCTCTTAACACTTTTGCTAACTTAATGTCACCTATTTGATTTTTCAGTATCATTGTTAGCTTGACTGGACTCATTTTATTTATTCCGTTTTCTTCATTGAATCTCAAAATGATTTTAAATTCACTTCCCTCATCTTCTCCGCTCTTATTTACAACAGTTTTCCTTTGCTTCCTTGTCTTTTCCTCTTCTGACCCGTACCCTCTTTTACTCTTCATTGTTTCCTGTTCATAATCCATACTATCTTCACTTGTATAATTCTCAATGTCTCCCCACTCCTTCTCATTCACTAAACAGCTGTGCCTACCCGCCTTTGGTTGATCTCTTTCTTTTGGCGTTCTTCTTTTTGTTTCTTCCATTTGAATTCCTCTTCTTCTGAACATCCAGGCTTTTTCAAGATCTTTCCTTTTTCTATTCACTATCACTTTGTTCTCTGATAATCCTCCTTTTTTCATTTACTTTTTTCGCAACACGCCATCACCCCTATGAACTTACTGAGGGGGGGAAAGTTTGATAAGACAGCCTCCACCTCTTTGTTGCTGTTCTGGATCACGGATGTGATGTGGCTGTAGCGAGCAGGTGTACTCTTTTCTGTGTCCCTACCATTTACCTCTCTTCCCAGCTGATTGTTTCCACCTGCTCTCTCCCTCTCACCTGCATCTGATTCCCCTAATTGGTCATTGATCTCCTCTCACCTCCTCATTTCCTCCCCAGTATAAATTCTACTCTCATTCAGTCACTACTCGCTGGTCCGTCGTCATTCTTTCCCTTTCTGGTTCCTGCCCAGTTCCTGTGTCCTCATCTCTGCATTTTTGGTTCTCCTTGTTCTGTAAGTTTTTGCTCCTTGTTTTTGTTATAAATATATCATTAAAGTTTTATTCTTTGCTGTCTTTGGGTCCTTAAATCCAACAAACATGACAGTCAGATAATAATGAAAAGACAGGGGGAGAAGATGTATGACTTCTTTGTCAAAAGAGGCAAGTCAGAAAAAGATCAGGCAGACAGCCAGACAGAATTCAGGTCCGGCATCAGCAGTCCTGGCAGCTCCCATCCTGGGACTAGTCAGGAAAATGAATATGGAGCAGAACCCAGCCCATCATCACCAGCTCAGAGCATCTACAGAGCCAGTAGTTCAGTCTTTTTAAGTTTTAGATAGTTGCACTTTTGCCAAGAATGATATCATGGTGTTGAAATTAAGACTTTGTTTTGTTGATTAACGGTACTATGGGATGATTTAGGGGAGAGAAAAAAAATTAGCATGGCAGCACATGTGTCCAGCTGGACTCCTAGCAGTCTGACCAGCACTTATCCATGCTGCACCTTCCTATGTGATTTCTTGCTTGTGGTGTTCTCTCAAATGTAATTCGCTTTGGATAAAAGCGTCTGCTAAATGACAGTAGTAGTAGCAGCAGTAGATATTTTGATATAGATTCGTTACTGGTAATGTGTGGTGTTTTTTTTTTCTTGTTTTTTTTTTAAACAGGGATTGCATTTTTATTGAGTTTATTCAGTCATTTTCAAAGCAGCCGAAATTTCGACATAATGAAATATATATATATATATATATATATATATATATACATACATAAACACACACTTATGTCTCTATCTATACACACACATATATCTACATGCCTATTACTCAAGCCACACATACACAAAAGAAAATCTTTTCTTTTTTATAATCACATAATGATATTAAATCCCCACTTCCAGCCTGGAAGTGGGGATTTAATATAATATTCTCGTTACATTTAATTTAAGCAGACAAAGCATGAAACAGCTAGCTAGCTGATTGTCTGCTAGTTTAATTCTTCTAAATCAGGGGTGCCCAACCCTGGTCCTCGAGATCTATTATACAGCAACATTTAGGTGTATCCCTTCTCATCACAGCTGAATCAAATGAAGGCCTCGTTACCAGGCCTCTTCGGAGCTGACAGATTGCTGAGGGATTTGAACAATTTGCTTCAGGTGTGTTGGAGCTGGAATACATCTAAAATTTTTAGATCTCGAGGACCAAGATTGGGCACACCTGCTCTAAATCATTGAAGAGACATGTAAATATATGCGGGCACAGCAACCCGAATTAAATGTAGACGTTAATGTGGAGCAGCTTGTAGACATCATGAGATGTAACGTTAACTTCATACCCATAGAAAAATGATCACCTATCTGTACACAAAAGTGATTTAAACAGTCACTCATTAGGAAACCACCATGAAACTTACTTTAGAATCAGGATAAATCACGTAAATTTGAAGGTTTGCTTTGAAAAAAAAAACTGCATAATAAATCAAATAGACTAAAGAATATATATTCATATTTGCAAATAAATATTAATATTAATGATTGTTGGAAATGTGTTCGAGCAAACATGTTTTTTAAAATTATGTAGGAATTTTTTCTCCAGTAAATCATCGAGTCGTGTAGAGTTTTACCTGCTGTCTGACAGATAACTTAAGATAATAGTTTATTTTTAAAACTGACTCATATGCACAAACAGTAGATCATAATACTCAGATCAAATAAAACAGAATATTCCAATTTTAAGGCAAAATGAATTATGGAAAAGTCTATTTTTACCCAAGATCATTTGATGTTAAGACTGCAGTTTTTTTTAGATCTGTTATGTTCAGTTTTTCACAGAGCGATGACAGTAGCATCTTTATAATCCTGAGCAATCCACTGAAACTAAATATGTCCTGATTGATCACTGGGGAAGGGAAGAAATGTTGATACAAAGTCGGACTGTTTTTACTGCGAAGTCTCAGAGTCAAATGATTGTCGGTGAAACCCAAGCCTCCTTCATGCTTGGGCAGTGAGCAGGCCTAATGGGGCGGGGTTTCCCTGGCTGGACACAGTGCGTGGAAGGATCACGTTATTCCAGCCAGATCCTCCCCATCTCTTCAGGCGCCCTGGCCAGCCAGGAGGAGGCAGTATACAGCCCCAGGGCTAGTGCATGTTTTTGTGGGAGTAGCTCACACTAGCTGCTCAAGGGAACACAGGGAGAACATGCAAACTCCACACAGAAAGGCCCTTTCGCCAACCCCACCCAGGGTGTGGGTGCCGATGATGTGGGGGAACAAACACCCTCAGCACCCACAGCGTCCCCGGCAGTAATTGAACCCAGGACCTTCTAGCTGTGAGGTGAGCCGCTCTACCAGCTGTGCCACCGTGCTCCCCGTAATAATCCTAAACTGCTGTAGCAGCTCAGACTGTGTTAGCTAAGATGTGCTACTCACTGTTCTTCTCAAACAAAGCAGGAATTAGCTTCTCCGACGGCCATGACTGATGACTGAACATTGGGTATTTTTTTCTGCAGTCCGTCTGTGAAACTACACTTACGTTTCGGTATTTTAGTGGCACATACAACGCATGCAGTGCAGCTCCTCATTTGCTTTGTTTCATTTTTTTTTTCTTTGTGTTCTTTCACATCATCCAGACCGGTACCTCAGAATAATGCCGGCGGGCAGTGGCTGCATTTAAAGTGTTGAATGACAGTCAATGAAACAATACGAGGTTAATCTGGACATTTTCTGATATTTTACAAAATCCCCACGGACATAATGTTATGGCCAAAATCGTGGACATGTCCGGGCCAAACAGGGCAAGAGTCCTAACTCAAGGTGTTTATGCTAACCACCATTTAATTTATGAAAGTTGACTTTGACGTTAGCTCACTTAGCTTCAAACTGACAACCCAACCTGACATGTCACAATAGGTAATTTTTAACTTCTATATTGACAAAAAACACATGAAACCATGCATTTACTTTATGTGGATAAGTTCTTGACAAAATCAGCAACTCACCCCTACACATATAACAGTTACATTTGTAGCCACAGTTGCAGAAAGCACTATAACATGAACTGTACTAACCTTGTTATAAAATACTTTTCCTTTTTGAAAATAAACCTATTAGAACTATTTTTAAAAATCCTTATCCAAGAGGTTCATAATCTAAAATCCAATCTTTAAACATTTTATTTCAACACGTAAACTCCAGGTGTTATAAGATTGCGTCCACGTTTAACCCATGGTTAACTCAAATCTAACCCATTCAACTCAAAAGCATCAATCTGACATTTCCTTTACTTATATTTATAAGCAAATTTCCTTTAAACATTATTTCAAACCTAAAACTATTCAAAGTCATAAACCCCAAAACCCATACGTCGTCACATAATAAACACTACAACAAGAAAAACTGATCAACACTGGAACAATCTTTGAAGATAACAGGAACTCTTTCACAGTCTATCACTGCCCAAGGGATTATTATGCCCCTGTAAGAACAGTGTTGTCCAAAATCTTCACTCTACTTCAACCAACTCACCAGTGGTCAACCAAAGTTCTTGAATGAGAGCCTTTGTGTGAAATTTAGTTGTTCTGGTCCAAAGATGTTAAACTTGTTGACCCATCATCCCACAGGGACAGAACATGTTTGATCATCCTTGAGCCAATCACTTTAATGCTTCAGAGGCCAGGTACACCTAATCAGCCCTCTGTCCCACTTGCTGAAGCAAGCAGAGAATTGTGATTTCTTGTTTGCTCCATGAGCAGTAGTGCATTTTACTCCTGAGCCCCTTTGATTTCGGCTGATGTATCCCATGGAAGAAGTCGTCCAGTTGTTCAGGAACCCTTCCTCAGCTGCTTCCATGAGCATCAAGTCATCTCACCCAGATGCTGTAGGGAAGCTCACATCTGGAAATAAAACTAAAACAAAAGTTGCAGACAAATTTTCACAGTACCATAATTTACCATTACACATGATTCATGCTTCAGGATAAACCTGTTCACAGGGCCTTTTCCTATAGCTTCCCAAAGCCCAAACACAATTCCAAAATGACCCAATTAGTGGAGGATTAGCATTTTCCCCAGGTAACTGTTAACACCCATGCATCAATCTAGTAAAAATGAAAACATTTTAGCAAACAAGGCTTTTCATCAAGGATAAACTACATAAAACCATCTAGAAGAGCACATCACATGATTCCCAAAGAAACTCTTCCCACAGCAATTACAAAGAACTCAAACAAGCCATAAATCTTCTAACAACCCAACAGTGGGGGTTGGAGCAGAGGGAATGATGGGAGAAATGAGGGTTAAAACAAAACGGACCTAAAAGATGTATCCATAATTCTCATCAACAAACAGCTTAAGTTGTTAGTAACAAGAATGCAGTTCCAGAATGAATGAAATGTCCACTATAATCTAAATCTAATCTTTTCAGACAGCTGTTTTTTTCCCAATTGACTAAGTGAAGCTTCTAGGACCACATCATTAAAAATAAGTTAATATTAACACAACCTCAAAGTTGACAATAGTTCATATTTTATTTCTCTAATAGCCCATATACTAAACTCAAAAATGATATAGCTACACTCAACGTTAGAATTGAAAGCCGTCACAAATCCAGTAAATGAGTGGAACCCGGCTGTGCAAGTATCCTGATAACCATACTCAGGAAAAACTCAAAATGAAACTTACCATCCTCCAGACAGCAAAAAACCCTAGGATCTCAAACGCAACTTTATCCTTCATAAAAACTCATTCATTCCAACAGAAAACACACAACACAAAAGCAGACAAATTTTCAGAATTTAGAGTCAGTCGATTTCCTTCAGTCAAAATCTCAGTCAGTCCTCATTTTGTCTCTCAAATTGTAAACATCAAATTTAATTGAAGCTTCAGAAATGTCAAATAAATTTCCAATATCTTTTAAACCCCGTTTTCTCAAAAATATATTTTCAGATGTATTTTCATTATCCAATTAAACTCCAATTTCACACAGGATCCTGTTTACAATTATGTGTACACAATTCAAAGCTCTCAAACTAAATTTAATTTCAGCAACAACTGGATCCAAGTTTTCTACTGCTGAAACTGAATTTAATCCTAAAACTCTTTAAAAAAACTTCTCTCTCTGGGAGAGAACAAAACTCATTCACCCTCTTTTGATTTACTTTTATTACAGCTGTATTTAAGAATTTCACCTCCTAATTCAAATAAATCCAAATAATGTATGGTATACCAACACATTACAAGCACTGCAATTTATTAAACTTCAGAACTCGTTTTCAGTTTTTCCCAGTCTAATTTTTCCAACCTAGTGCTTTCAAAATCAATTCTTCGGTTGAGTATTAGATGTTTTCAAACTTCTGAAACCAGGAAAACCCCATTTAGGAAAGAACACATTTTCTTTACATATAAAATTTTCTTTTCACTCCAAGATGACATACTAGATCATGTTAAAACATTAGTCTTTTAAATTGTAAGCCTAAATACTCCCATTGTGTTCCATTTTAATTTAAATATTAAACCTACAATTTATATTCTGTTTTATCTCATAGCAAATTTTAGATGCTACAAATCTTAAATTTGGAATCCATTATTAACTTAAAATGTTCTTCCCTCATCTGTTTCCAGGTGTAATCGCACCTCTTTAATTATATTAGATGACAATTTCATTTGGCACAGAAATTTTTAACAGATCCTGGAACCTGCTCTCTTCCTGCTCTCCGCGAGGATGGACGCTTTTCTCTTTCCCTCCCTACTGTTGTCTACTTCTGCATTCTTTTGTCTTGTCAACTATTTTTGGAGCCTCTCTTTGCATTCTCCTCCGGAAAGAACAACTATGGTTCTGGATCTGGTTCTGGTCAGCTGGTCTCTTGATACAATTAATCAATTTTTTTCCCGGAGAACGGCTAAAAGGGAGAGCCGAGTTGTTCCGATGGAACATCGTGGAGGATCTTGTGTCTCTCACTTTTGGCCATCGAGGACGTTGGAAACATTTATATAATTGGATTCATGATAACCGGATATCTGCTGATTATTGCAGGTGGATTTTCTGAGGTATCGTAAACTTCAAGCTTAAAGGCAGCAATTGGCAGGCTGCCTGGGCTACAGGAAGGTTGCTGTGCTGTCAACACTCAGACTATTTGTGATGTGCGAGCAAAATTGGACTCGTTTCACTGCTTGGGTAATAACTTGGAGAAGTTCTCAGCCGGCTGGAAGGTAATCTGACCCACGATTTGGCCATTTGGACTGAACTCGGACCACTGACAGACTCTAAGGCAAGAGAAAAAGTGATCTTCGCCTGGCTCTAAAACAACAACTTCTTATCTACTGGAATTCGACTCCCTGGTCTTGGTAGACCAAACAAAAACTCCCTTGGATGTGTGTGCAAAAGGACGCTCCATCCCACCCCACTCCCCCATCCCCCACATGAGCCTGTGAGCTCCCTGACTCAGCCCCAAGGTCGTATATTACATCACAGGCGACAGACTCTGGGATTGAACTGAGAGGAGTTTCATCGTCTCTCATTAATGCACACATACATGCACGCACGCTCACGCCACAGCTACAGACATGCACGCAGTCCTGGATTTCAACATGCTCGCGGTACCCTAAGACTCCTGCCCACTCTTCAGACAGCGAAATGATGGGCGCGTGCTTTGGATGGCCGCGACCGGTTTCTCTGTACGGAGGGTTCCCGAACCTCCCCCCCCGTCCCATTTGTGTTCTCATATGTTATGACCGATACATGTGCTTAAATGTTTTTGCAGTGGTTTTTTCAGCACCTCGGCTCGGCTCCCTGTAGGGGGCTGGGCTGAGTTGCCTTTTTTTTCCCCCTGTTCACCCCCCCTCCTATTGTGAATCATTTCTATCTGCTAAAAGGGGCGCTGGTAAAGCCGGCTGCTACCGCGGTCTTCCAAATCCTGTAATGTGTTAATGTTTGTAATTGTTTGTATGATCTTGGATTGGTTGTACCGAAACTTAATTTCCCCACGGGGATTATTAAAGTATCTCTTATCTTATCTTATCTTATCTTATCTTAAAACACTGACAACCCAGGGTCCAGACCAGGAAGCAGAGTCGTAGTTTAACCCACCTCTCTGCTGCTTCTGTACTGTTACCCCCCCATTACTCTATAGAAACAGTGTTTTGCCCACGGCCAAAATTAAATGGATTAGAAGTTAAGCCAACAAAAGCAAATTATGGAAATCTCATAAAGATAAATACAATTTTGACTGAACAGAAAAATAAATCTATTAAATGTGGTTTATTAAACATAAGATCTCTCTCCTCAAAGACTTTGTTAGTAAATGACTTGATTTGTGATAATCACATTGATTTCCTTTGTCTCACAGAAACCTGGTTGCAGCAGGAGGATTATGTCAGTATAAATGAGTCAACTCCTTCCAGTCATTTAAATTTTCACATTCCTAGAAATACTGGGCGAGGAGGAGGAGTTGCAACCATTTTTCGTTCTGATTTACTAATTAGTCCCAGACTAATTGATAGCTACAGTTCTTTTGAATATCTAACCCTTAATTTTCCTCATCCAAGTTGCAAAACATTAAGACCATTTTTGTTTGTGGTTTTGTATCGTCCACCAGGGCCTTACTCTCAATTCTTGGATCAGATCTCACATTTTTTATCTGATTTAGTATTAAATACTGATAGGGTTATTATAGTGGGGGACTTTAATATTCATGTGGATACTGAAAGTGATAGCCTAAATGCAGCCTTTAATGCTATTTTAGACTCAATTGGCTTTACTCAAAAAGTACAGGGATCGACCCACTCGGGTAAACACACTTTGGACCTTGTACTGACATACGGTATTGAGTGTGAGGAAATAACAGTCCACCCACATAACCCGGTCCTGTCTGACCACTTCTTAATAACTTTTGAATTTACTTTAACTGACCATCTTAAATCTGAAATAAAATTTCATTATAGTAGAGCTTTATCAGACAATGCTGTAACAATTTTTAAAGAATCTGTTCCATTCTTACTTTCCTCAGTGTCTCAGGGTAACACAGTGGATGGCAGCAATTCTATCTCTAACTCTTCAGAAATTAATGATCTGGTTCACAGCGTTACGTCCTCATTGCGTTTGGCATTAGATAGTGTAGCCCCCTTAAAAAAGAAAGTGGCTACTGTTGTATTCTACTTTTTTGGGGCTATTTTTTATTATGCAGTACATATGTTTTAATTATATCTTTTTTAAGCTTTAGAAGTAATAGGCCTGTTTATATTATTCAGGGTAGTAAAACATGACTCTTTTACCAGTATTTTATAGGGTTTAAGGTTTTAAGTAAAAAAACTCTTGAGTAAAGATATGAACTGAAAGCAGGGAGGATCGGTTATAACTCTAGTTCCTGGTACGGTCAGGAGAAAATATATGACCTGTCAAGATGTAGAAGGAGGAGAGAGGAGTCATGTGATATGTTCTTTGTTCTTCTGAAATAAAAATGGTACACCCTGGTAGAGAAGGGAGTCAGATCTTTTCTGGCTCCCATCTGCAGGTGCGTCCTTTGTGAAACAGATATCTGTTTGTGTGTGTTGTTTTACTCTGTCTCTCAGTTCTGGGTCTTATTTTGAAACAGTTCCCGCTGGGGTTTTGGAGTTCGGCCCCCCCACCTCTCTGAGTAAAAAAGTGAGTTGCAGAGCACATTATGATAAGAAGCCGACAAAATGGTGGAGGATGCGGGCATTTGATTTGGTTTTGAGTTTTCTCAGGGCTGGGAGAGATTGAGTGTGAGTAATGAGTGTGGCATAACTGATTGATACATGTGTTTGTGGCAATTATAGTAATTTTGTGTTTTTTCTTTGAGTTCAACAGAGAATCGGAGAGCGACTGGATTGATCCTTGCTAATCAACACCCGAGTGGTTTTGTATCAATCTGGAAAAGCGCTAACACCAAATTAATAGGTATTGATCGATTTAAACGTTCTCCATTTAATGTTGACGTGTTGTTCTTTCGGTTGAGGGCCGACTGAAGTGCGGACCAGGGCTTGAGAGTTGGCCGCTCGCCTCCGATAGGACGCTGTTGGAGTTTCTTCGAGGCTGGCAAGCGGAGGGGACGGCAGCAGGGCCTGGGTGCTCTCTGTTGTCTATACGGATTCCCTTGATGAGGCCGGCGTATCTTCCAAACGCACGATTGAGCCACGTGAATTGGATTGTGTTTAAAGGTCCGGCTTTAGGTGGCTCCGGTAGAGGTTAGTGTTTGATGAAATTGTAAAAATTGTTGTTCTTTCTTTCTTTCTAGTGTGAATGTGTGTGTGATTGGGGAAGTGGAGGTGACGGAAAGAAAGGCTACCATGTAGCTTTTTGCATACCGGCCTCATATAAACTTCTCATTTAGGGGAACTAACCGACTGAATCTAAAACCATAATTCCTCTGCGAATCTTAAACGCCTAGACAATGCCCGCGCTTCTTGTATAGACAATAAGCGTAGAAGCTTGACATTGTAGAGGAATAAGGGAATATCATTTTCAGTCAGCTAAACTACCACCATAAGCTAGCTTACGGCTAACATACAGTTTGGATGAGTTTCGCCTGGAAATAAAGGCGTTCAACCTTGTGCAACTACGTAAACACGTCTAAAGCATTGTCTAACACATATATATATATATATAGGACTGTTATTATGGATAACTGGTAGTAAACTCTTTAGAATATATATAAAATAACTTTTTATGGTAACGGAGCGGTCACGTTTGGCTTCCGGTTGAGCTAGGTTGCTCATGATGACAGCTAATCTCTGGTAGCTTAGCTTCCGAACTGTATTTATTTGGCTCGGTTAAACAGTCATTCGAGTATTGATGGCGAAGTGTGGTTTTGTTGGAGGCATTTTGTTCTTGTCTTTGGTTGGTTTACTTATGAGTACGGTTTGTTAGGTTTAGCATCGTAGTGAAGAATTAGCCATCTGTGCACCGGCGTATTCATTCCGCGGTGTGACCCGGAAGTTTTATTGGGCTGGACTTTGATCTGTCAGTCCGGCGGAGTTTTTTTTTTTTTTTTTTTGAGCAAACTGTTGACGATTTTGTGTTGCAAAGCGAGTTTTAAATGTATTTCTTTCGGTATATGTTTTAATGATAAATAAAAATTGCTTTATATTGGGAGAATTCTATTTCTTCGTGTGTTTCACCGAAGTGTGCGTCCCGAGTTTTGGCGCAGGCCGGACTATATTAGGAATTCTTCGATTTTTAGACGAAACGGCAATAATCTCCGTATATAAATAAATTAATGATAAGATAAACAGTGCGTTATAAACCTTTTTAGCTTTCCTTCGTTTCGGCTTTGCCTAAAACATTATTAAGGTTAATGTTGCATGAATAAATAATATATAAACCCCTTCACTATAAAAAGAAATAAATGAAAATTAAATAAATAAAAACTGTGCCTGCCTTTACTGTTAACTGCATTAATATTGGGATAAATTTGGGCCTACGAATTGATAGTTTATCAATTAAAATAAATAGTTTATAGAGTTAATACAAATAACCTACTTTGTTAAATTTTAATCCATTTTGGATTTTTGTTACGAATATTCAATGGCAGCCGAATATAAATTACTCCCTGCTCCACAGGGACGAAACTGGCGCACTTTAGATGCCCAATTGTTAATATACATTTCTAAATTATATTCTGTTTTAGTTGATAAGCCCGGTAAAAAAGATAAAAACCAGTTCCAGGGCCTTATGACGGCCATGTGGGCTCGTCATGGTGCCCGAGGGGATAAGAGAAGTCTCTCACAGAATGTGTACTGGGGAGGAAAAGCGACAGCTACTAAAATTAGTTAGCAACAAAGTAGAACAAGACACCGATAAATTGTTTTTGGCGTATAATGCTAAATTGATGGATGAGATGGAGCAGCACGAACACAGGTTAACTAAAGTTCAGCGACAGATGGATGAGGTGCTGCAGGATCAGGAAAGATTAGCATCTGGTAAGGGGTCAAGCTGCAGACCTTTCAGGGAGTGCCAGCCCCAGTCAACGTGATGAATGTGCAGCAGTTGTACAGGTCGAAAATATGCAGACGTTGGGGGACAAGGAGAGTGAGGGACCATTTAAGAATACCAGATCTAAGTTGCCACTGGGGGCATGTGGGGGCCCTGATTTAATGCTTCCTTTAGTGGGAGCATCAGATGGTTCAGTAATTTACAAACCATGGAAGATGGCTGACATATCTGCCATCATTCTGCAACTCCCTGCTTTGACTGGTGGAGGAAACTGTTGGATAAATAAATTAAACCAGCTGACTTCAGGGCAAACCCTAGCGGTGGGGGATTGGAAAGCTATTATGGGTAGAATGTTGACATTGACAGATTATAATGAGATGATACTCCAGTGCCAGTTAGCATGTGTACTTGATGAAGCCCCATTCACGCATCATGCACATGATCTTGCCGAGTGGGTCAGAAGAAAATATCCTACTCCGCCCGCGTCTAAAATTTTGAAATTTCCCTGGTCAACTGATGTTACTCCCGCAGAACATATGGCAAAATGTAAAGATAAATGGGTTGCCGTTACTGGAGAACACCCTCGAGATCCGGGAAATAATCGGATTTGGTTTAGAGAAGCAGTTTTAGCAGGCATGCCAGAGTCTGTTGCTACATTAATGAAACGGAATCCTGATTCACACATTTATGATCAGCCTACATGGGAAAGACACGTAACATATTATTTACAAGACGTGCAAGATTCTGCGTTAAAGGACGCTGAGGAGAATAAGAAAATGGAGACTGCTTTGTTAAAGCTCAGAATAAATTGACTGACTTGTATCAGTCTAAAAAAGTGAAGCAGATGGTGGCTGAAGCAGCACCTACTGTTGGATCAGCGACAGTGCTGCCTTCTTTTCCTGTGATGTATGCTGGAGCTGCGCCGAATCCGCCATTTACTGCTCCTTATAGGACATGGCAGCCCCGTGGCAGGTCGCGTGGCAGGGCCAGGTTTGGGGATTTTAGAGGCATGGGGAAAGGGCAGCCAGGTGCTAACGGTTGTCACAGGTGTGGCTCCAATGAACACTGGGTGAGGGAGTGCCCACACCCACAAGGGGGCGCTATACCTCCCGGTCAGCCACCTCTACATATGGCTCCGAATCAGCATATGGCTCCTCCCTCCTATCCAGGAGGACAGAGTGGGCCTCAGTATTGACAATGCCCACAGAGTACCTTAGTGAGCAGGACAAAGGGGGATCCGATGCTCACAATAGACGTACATGGACATTCATTGCCATTCCTTGTCGACACTGGTGCTACTTTCAGCACGTTGGACAGAGTTTTACCAGACGTCAATTTTTCTGGGAACACAGTGTCTGTGATTGGAATCTCTGGGGCTCCAATGATTCTCCCTATCACTCAACCATTGCCTGTTTCAGTGGGAGATCAAAGACTATCACATCCTTTTGTCATTGCTCAAACCACGCCTGTCAACTTGTTAGGCAGAGATCTGCTTATCAAACTGGGTGCTTCGATCCTATGTACCCCTGATGGACTTATGGTGACTTTTCCGAATGGACATACGCATTGCTGTGATACCATGAGTGGTCAATTTTTGCTGAAGGATGACACTTCACAAGTGGCTGATATTTTCTGGGCCAGATTGACTACGATGTCTGCACAGGAATCTTCTGCGGCTGAATTTCTGAGATGCTGGAAGCCTTGGCTGCTTGAACTCCAGCCTTTTGTTCCACCGCCTGACCCGTTCCATGTGACCTTCCTCTATGAGAGAAGCGATCCTACTTTATATCAGGAACAATTTGAAACAGAACTTGAAGGCCAAAGTTGGTCTGTGGCTTCGGGTCCATGCTTTGTGGGGAAGGAGGGTGTTGCACTGTATGCTGATCTGACTTCAGAGCAGCATAAATGGTATATGATGGAAGCTGAAGCGCTTCCACACATATTGCTTTTGTTGCATCCGAAACATCAAGCTAAAGATTTGGGGGGAATGGTTAAGAGGGGAGTTGAATTAAAGGATTGGGTTCCTACCCAGATACCTTCAGTCTCTTTTTCTCCTTCTACTCAGATGTACAAAATAGACACGCAGCTCTCTGATACTACCATTCTGGAACATTTGCAGCTTTCTAGAAATCATGGCAGAGAAAAAACAGATCATCCTGATGCAGTGGAGGCCTTAAAGGTCGTGCCTGACTGTTTGTGGTCAGATGGTCCCACTGATGTCGGTCTAGTGCAAACCACACCCATCACATTTGAGATGAAACATTCTGATCCAATCTGGCGTTCGCAGTATCCACATAAACCTCAGGCTGAGGAAGGTATTGCAGACACTATTGCAGGCTTACTTGAAGTTGGAGTTTTAGAACCATCAAACTCTTCATATAACACCCCTATTCTTCCTGTGGAAAAACAAGGTACTGGTAAATACAGAATGGCACATGATTTGCGTGCTATTAATGAGGCCCTTAGAACCCCTCCCATTTCTACACCGAATCCGTATACAGCTCTGGCATCACTGACTCCTGATTTAAAATGGTTTACCTGTATAGATTTGGCTAATGCATTTTTCTGTTTACCGCTCCATCCTTCTGTCAGGGATATTTTTTCATTTACATTCAGGGGCAGGAAGCTACGTTATAGTAGGCTTCCGCAGGGTTTTGCTTTATCTCCAGGTATTTTTAATCAGGTGTTGAAGCAGTCATTAAGCACTGTACAGCTCCCTCCAGGCTGTGTACTGACCCAATATGTGGAC
Source organism: Valencia hispanica (assembly GCA_963556495.2). NCBI lineage: Eukaryota > Metazoa > Chordata > Actinopteri > Cyprinodontiformes > Valenciidae > Valencia > Valencia hispanica. The sequence continues at coordinate 2,016,851 of OY747709.1, forward strand.
GATTTACTTTTAGCATCCCCTACTGTTGAAACGTGCATAGGAGCAACTCTAGTTGTGTTGCAACATTTGGGAAAAGAGGGATTCAAAGTCTCCCGCGATAAGCTTCAGTTGGTCAGGCAGGAAGTCCAGTTCCTGGGGCGAAGGGTGACCGCGCAAGGGGCTGGACTGACGGACACCCACAAGAATGCTATTTTGGCCCATTCTAAACCTCTCGCTGTTAAATCGATGCTGTCATTTCTGGGACTGACAAATTTTTCCAGACATTATGTGCCTAATTACACAAACCTTACCACACCACTCAGGGCTCTTGTAAATGCTCATGGTATGAAAAATCTGCATGCTAAATTAGAATGGGACATACCAGCTGAGGAGGCATTTATTAAGTTGAAACAGGCTCTAGCACAAGCAGCTGATTTAGCCACTCCTGACTATACATGTCCATTTTTTCAGAAACCAACCCATTAACCAACCCATCAGAAACAGATGGGTTGGTTAATGGGATTTTGTTTCAGAAAAAAGGTGGTCAGAGACACATTCTTATGTATCTTAGCATAAAGCTGCAAGCTATTGAAATGAGACAGCCGCCTTGCACGAGACATGCAGCAGGAATTGCACATCTAGTGGAAAAAACTTCACACATTGTCAGGGGTTATCCACTTCATATTTTGACATCTCATGGAGTCATGGCATTGGTTAATTCTGAGACGTTTACTCTTTCTACTTTGCGTCAGCAGCGGATTAGCAGAGTTTTGGAGGCACCAAACATTATTTTTACGCATGAAGGAATAAACATGGCTGACCAAATCACCGCCTCTGGGGAGCAGCATGACTGTGTCAGGCTGAATTCTGTTGCTCAAAAAATACGTCCTGATTTACGGTCTGATCCCTTACCTACAGGTTTTGTGCTCTATACAGATGGTTGTTGTTTTAGAGATGGACAGGGCCAGTTGAGATCAGGTTTTGCAGTTGTTGAGCAAAATGGAGATTCACTACAGACTGTCGTTTCAGGGAAACTGGACGGCAAGCAGAGCGCACAGCGTGCTGAGATAAGGGCTCTTATTGAAGCATGCAAATGGGGAAGAGATAAAGACGTCACGATTTACACTGATTCGAACTACGGGTTTTCTGTTATACATTATGAATTACCACAGTGGAAGAGAGCAGGTTTTGTTACTGCTACTGGTAAACCTGTACACCATCATGCAGATATTATGGAGCTTTTGGATGTTGTACAGTTACCAGCTAACCTTGCTGTTCTTAAGTGTAGGGGTCACAGCAAGGCTGACACCGTTGACGCGTGGGGAAATAGGGCGGCAGACTTGGCGGCAAAGGGAGCAGCAGGCTACCTGTCACATGTCCACACGCAGCTGATTGTCACGTCAGCACAGGAAATGTCAGACAGTTTTGCTGAGGAAGTGAAGTTGGCACAGCAGGCTGCTGCGTCGCAGGAGATAACTGTGTGGAAGGATAGAGGTGCGATTTTTTTCTGATGGTTTTTGGCGTGGGCCTGATGGCCGTTTGGTTTTACCTGCCGCGTTAAAACCCACCCTTTTTCAGGAGGCTCATGGTGCGGCACATGTGTCATACACTCAGATGAAACGTAATCTTTGTTTTTGGTGGCATCCCTTCCTGCCACGTTTAATTAAGCGTTTTTTTGAGTGAATGTGTGGTGTGTGGTCAATTAAATCCTAAGCCTACTATCAAGCCAGAAATGGGCGCCTTCCAGGACTTGTGCAGGCCTGGCGAGGAGGTCGTTATCGACTATACAGATATGGTGACCCCTGTTAGAGGTTTCCGTTACCTGTTAGTGATGATTGATCCACTGACCTCGTGGGTTTCAGCTTTTCCTGCAAGACGGGAGGATGCTCAGACAGTGGTGAAATCTTTGATTAACCACTGGATTCCGTGCCATGGCTTTCCGACTAGGATCAGGTCTGACAATGGCACACATTTTAAAAATAAACATCTCCGACAGGTTGAGGAACAGATGGGAATAACCCACAAGTTCGGCACTGTTTACCATCCGCAATCTCAGGGCGTCATCGAGCGGTCTAATTCAACTTTAAAGTTAAAGCTGGCGAAGATTACAACTCTGACGGGACTTAATTGGCTAAATGCACTCCCCATTGCGTTGTTGTCCATGAGATCATCTGTCTGTAGAACAAAAGGTCTCACTCCTTATGAGATGTTAACCGGCCGAATTTTCCCTGGTCCGTGGGCGGGCAGAGAACCACAGGTGTCACCGCACCCTGACCCGGACCCTCGCAGTGACCATCAGCAGCTGAAGGGCCTCGTCTCCTCCTTCCTTCCGGCTCCCCGTGACGTGCAGGGACCTGCGGTGTCTCCTTCCGAGGCTGGGCGTGTTTGGCTAAGGGTGTATAAAAGAAAGTGGCAGGAGCCAAGGTGGTCTGGCCCGTTCCAGGTTGCTGCTCGTACAACCCATGCTGTCCAGCTACGGGGAAAGGGTTCTACTTGGTTTCATTGGTCTCAGTGTGCTCCGGCCCCCGACCCCCCTCCTGTCCCTCACGCTGCAGCAGCTCTCTGCTGACCTGGGAGAATCTCTTTGCAGGGGGTGGTGTCGGTTCTGACTAGGCGGTGTCGACTGCCGAAGCCAGGAGGCGGGGCCTGACCCACCCAGAAGATTGGTTGAAGTTGCTGTAATCATCCAGTGTAATCTATATGTGCAAAAAATTGGGCGAGATAAGCAATTTGGACTTGCTTTTCTCGAAGAGGGATTGTACCGAAGAGAAAAGATCGCAAGAAATCAAACACATTTCACAGCAGGTTTTGACCACCTCACAATCGGTGGGGGAAGCTATTGGAGGCGGGGCCTGTCTGTGCATTTGTGTTTATTGGGGGAAATGTTCAGTTAATGAAGTAACTGTCATTTCAGTGAGGGCGATCTGCATAAAAGACAGTAACTTTGGGAAAAATAAAGAGTCCACTGTACTGAATCATTTCATCACTCTGGTAGCCACCTGCTGCCAGAGAAATAAACAAGAGCGAAGACTAGAGAACAAAATAATAAAGACTGAACACTTATTAATCATTTTTCTTGTATTTTACAGGTTGTTTAACCAATTTTTATTTACAGGTGCAGATTGCTAGACACTGCCTAAGAGGGTGTCAAAGAATTTTTAAGTAGTCGATTTGTAGGATTTTTTCTTAATATCCAGTTTTTACGGTTTTATAAAACTTTTTAGTATTAAGCTAAAATATTTTAAGGGATGTTTAAAGTATAATCAGGTTGACTGACTACTAATTTTTGTTTTACTTATTCTTTTTTCATTATGATGTGGTTTTTGTAGGATGTTTTTGGGGTTGGTGACAATTGCTAGAGTTTGCTTTTTACTAAAAGAATATTGAGAATTAGGTTAAAACATAAAAAACAATAATAATAAATTAGAAAAAAATATTGCTTAAAGGTAAAGATAAAAAAAAAAACAGACACTCTTCTCATTTTGAATAATCATGTTAGAAAGAGGGACGATTTGTTAAATAATATGTTTGGTAAATGGAAGACTCTGGCAATGTCTATAATGGTTTCTTTAGCAGTATTTGTGTCAACTATGGTGTTATGTGGATGTTGCTGTATTCCTTGTATACGTTCATTGCTCACAAAGTGTATTGAAAAAGCTGTTGGTGATAATATGCAAGGTCAATATCAATATCTGTTACTCCCTCACATGGAGCCTGAAGGGGAAGTACAGAGGAGTGGTCAATCTATTTGAAAAATAGATTGAAAGAGGGATTTGTTGTATTCTACTTTTTTGGGGCTATTTTTTATTATGCAGTACATATGTTTTAATTATATCTTTTTTAAGCTTTAGAAGTAATAGGCCTGTTTATATTATTCAGGGTAGTAAAACATGACTCTTTTACCAGTATTTTATAGGGTTTAAGGTTTTAAGTAAAAAAACTCTTGAGTAAAGATATGAACTGAAAGCAGGGAGGATCGGTTATAACTCTAGTTCCTGGTACGGTCAGGAGAAAATATATGACCTGTCAAGATGTAGAAGGAGGAGAGAGGAGTCATGTGATATGTTCTTTGTTCTTCTGAAATAAAAATGGTACACCCTGGTAGAGAAGGAAGTCAGATCTTTTCTGGCTCCCATCTGCAGGTGCGTCCTTTGTGAAACAGATATCTGTTTGTGTGTGTTGTTTTACTCTCTGTCTCTCAGTTCTGGGTCTTATTTTGAAACAGTTCCCGCTGGGGTTTTGGAGTTCGGCGCCCCCACCTCTCTGAGTAAAAAGGTGAGTTGCAGAGCACATTATGATAAGAAGCCGACACTACCCATAGGAGGCTGACTCCTTGGTTCAACGCAGAGTTGCGTACTTTAAAGCAGAATACTAGGAAGTTGGAGAGAAAATGGCGCTCTACACACCCAGAGGATTCCTATTTAACCTGGAATAACAGTCTATTGCTGTATAAAAAGACCCGTCGACAAGCTAGAACAGCATATTTTTCATCATTAATAGAGGCAAATAAAAACAATCCTAGGTTTCTTTTTAGTACAGTTGCCAAACTTACACAGAGTCATAGCTCTGTTGAGCCAACTATTCCCCCAGCTCTTAGCAGTGATGATTTTATGGGATTCTTCATAAATCAAATTAATTCTATTAAAAATAAAATCATTGGCATCCTCCCAAACATGATTACTTCTTCCTCAGTAAATGAGGCAGTATCGGAAAGAACTGTAGAACCTCAGTTGTGCTTAGGCTGTTTTGATTCAGTCGAGCTTTCGGAATTATCAAAAATATTAGCCTCATCTAAACCTTCAACTTGTATGTTGGACCCAATTCCAACCAAATTATTTAAAGAAGTGTTCCATTTGGTTCTTGGCCCCATTTTGGATATGATGAATCTATCCTTAGTAAACGGATACGTACCACAGGAATTTAAAATAGCTGTAATTAAACCTTTACTCAAGAAACCTTCCCTTGATCAAGATGACTTAGTGAATTACAGACCTATATCTAACCTTCCTTTCTTATCCAAAGTCCTTGAGAAAATTGTTGCTAATCAAGTCTGTGAGCATCTCAACAGTAACGAGCTGTTTGAAGAGTTTCAGTCAGGTTTTAGAGCTCATCATAGCACTGAAACAGCACTGGTGAAGGTTACTAATGATATTCTCATGGCCTCAGATAATGGACTTGTGTCTGTTCTGGTTTTGTTAGATCTCAGTGCTGCTTTTGACACAGTCGATCATAATATTCTCCTAGAAAGGCTTGAACATGTTACAGGGATCAAAGGAACAGCACTAGGCTGGTTTAAATCATATTTGTCTGATAGATTCCAGTTTGTTCATCTAAATGATCAATCTTCTTCACTCTCAAGGGTTACTTGTGGAGTTCCACAGGGTTCTGTGCTTGGACCAATTCTGTTCACCATATATATGCTCCCAATTGGTAGAATCATTAGACAGCATGGGATAAATTTCCACAGCTATGCAGATGATACACAACTATATTTATCCATAAATCCTGATGAACCCAGTCAGTTAGGTAGATTACAGGTATGTCTGGAAGACATAAAAACATGGATGACCCTAAACTTTTTGCTTTTAAATTTTGACAAAACAGAAGTTGCTGTCTTTGGACCAGAAGTTCTTAAACAGAAACTGATTAGTCAATCACTTCATCTGGATGGCATTAAATTGGCCCCCAGTAATAACGTAAAGAACCTCGGTGTTATTTTTGAATGACACTTGACATTTAAATCCCATATTAAACAGGTTTCTATGATTTCTTTCTTTCACCTCCGGAATATTGCTAAAATTAGAAACATCCTGTCCAGGAGTGATGCTGAGAAACTAGTCCATGCATTTGTTACCTCAAGGCTGGACTACTGTAATTCTTTACTATCAGGTAGTCCACAAAATGCCATTAAAAGCCTTCAGTTGATCCAAAATGCGGCAGCAAGAGTTCTGATGAATATTAAAAAGAGAGCTCACATTTCTCCTGTTTTAGCTTCCCTTCATTGGCTCCCTGTTAAATCCAGAATAGAATTTAAGATCCTTCTTCTTACATACAAAGCCCCTAATAATCAAGCTCCATCATACATCAGAGATCTAATTGTTCCTTATGTTCCTAACAGAGCACTTCGCTCGCAGACTGCAGGTTTACTTGTAGTTCCTAGGATTTCTAAAAGTAGAATGGGAGGTAGATCTTTTAGTTATCAGGCTCCTCTCCTGTGGAACCAGCTCCCAGCTTAAGTCCGTGAGGCAGACACTCTGTTAACTTTTAAGGCCAGGCTTAAAACTTTCCTTTTTTAAAGAGCTTACAGTTAGAGTGGCTTAGGTCATCCTGAGCTATCTCTGTAGTTATGCTGCTATAGGCCTAGACTGCTGGAGGACAGACTTACCCATTTTCTTCACTCTGCTACTTCCTTTTCTCCTACGACTCTCCAGTTGTATTACAGTACATTCTGTTATTTCGACTGTTAACTTTGTTTTCTCTCAGTGTTTTTCTCTCCATAGAAGATATACCTGGTCTGGTATCCTGCTTGGCTGCAATGCCCTGTTGGACGGGGGGCATCGACTGGGATGATGCTCCCAGTAACTGAACATCCACTGTGTCCTGTTATTAACTTTTTACTTTCTGTAACATAGAAAGTTCTCTTATATCAGATCTTCTGTTCCTTCTGTGTTTCTGCTCTGTTTTCTCAAACCCCCAGACGGTCGTGGCAGATGGCCGCTCCTACTGAGCCTGGTTCTGTTGGAGGTTTCTTCCTGTTAAAGGGGAGTTTTTCCTCTCCACCGTCACTACATGCTTGCTCAGTATGAGGGATTGCTGAAGGATTGCTGTGGTTGGAAAGTCTGCATCAACGGGGCCCAACCTCACGCCAATGACTGATGCAATCTGCTGGGATTCCTTAAATAGGTAACTTTTTAACTGATTGGAATGTTTGTATAAATGTATTGAAATAACTTCTTGTTAAGCGCCTTGAGATGACATCTGTTGTGAATTGGCGCTATATAAATAAACTGAATTGAAATTGAATAAAGAGGTGGACAGAAAGGCTGGGGCAACACATCATGGAGGACAGAGTCAAAAGTAGGGATGCACCGATCAAAACATTTGCAGCAATACAGATATTTGATATTATTGCTCTAATGGCCAATAACTATTATTTACAATGTTATAAATATTACATTAATCTCTTACAAAGATGGAAATAAATAGTGATTTTTAATATTGGCTCATTTTTACTTATCGGAACAATACAATATGTTAAAAAATTACTAACATTGGCAGATACCAATGTTGGTGTCAATACATTGTGCATTCCTAGACAAGAGCCACGTTCTCATGGTTTTACTTATGAAAAACAGGAGAGGAGGAAAGAGACATGAGGAGGATGGAGAAACAGGAGTTTAGAGGTACAGATAGAAGTTTATTAAACACAATATTATATAAAAGGAAAATCATTAGTTTTTACTTTGCATTCATTTTCCATTCATGATCAAGGGGACCCTTTGAACATTTTGTGCCCAGGGGCCCCTTCTAACATAATCCAGCACTGACGGGGGGGCATCGACTGGGATGATCCTCCCAATAACTGAACATCCACTGTGTCCTGTTATTAACTTTTTACTTTCTGTAACATAGAAAGTTCTCTTATATATCAGATCTTCTGTTCCTTCTGTGTCTCTGCTCTGTCTTCTTGAACCCCCAGACGGTCGTGGCAGATGGCCGCTCCTACTGAGCCTGGTTCTGTTGGAGGTTTCTTCCTGTTAAAGGGGAGTTTTTCCTCTCCACCGTCGCTACATGCTTGCTCAGTATGAGGGATTGCTGAACGATTGCTGTGGTTGGAAAGTCTGCATCAACGGGGCCCAACCTCACGCCAATGACTGACGCAATCTGCTGGGATTCCTTAAATAGGAAACTTTTTAACTGATTGGAACGTTTGTATAAATGTATTGAAATGACTTCTTGTTAAGTGCCTTGAGATGACATCTGTTGTGAATTGGCGCTATATAAATAAACTGAATTGAAATAGTCAGATATGGGGAGTGATGACCACTAGCTTCACATTTTAAACTAAGTGCACTGTGCTTATGGTGTGAAAACAAAGCCACAAAAATAATATTTGTAACAGTGTATACTCTCAGACAACAGTACGTGCTTCTGAGATTTTTCCCAGCGCTTAATAAAAAACCCCATTGGGCCCAGATCTTTCCATTTTCTTTTACCATGCTTTTGTATGGATCAATGAGTTGAAGCTCTCTGTATGTCATAAATCCCACTTTCAGTTGGAAGGGAGAACACCCACTACTGTATCCCAAACCAAGCTCACTTGTTCTGTTTCATTTTACATTAAGATTCTATAGAACAAATTTTTTTTACACACGCTGGGTTTATCCTTCAGTAAACACACTTAACTAAATTACTGACCCTTGTGGTCAAGGCAAGGAGGATCCTTCTGAGTTCACATAATTTTTTAACAAACTGCACTCAGTGGGTTATCCCTCTGTCATCATCTTCACAGGAAACTTTGGGCTCCACACCAAGGAGTCTGAATAAAACAATTCCAGTTTTACACAGAGAGTCCAGTATTCGGATGATTTCCACAAATGGCTTCTTGTTTTCAAAGAAAATGACAAACTAGTGAAACTTTTAAACTTTTCTGGTGCAGGGAATCTAAACGTAAACAAAATACTCAATAACAAGCATATCGTCATTTGCAATCCACAAGGGTTGTGCATAAATTACATTCCTGATCTGAGAGTCGTGGCAGTGTAGTCATCACCCCTGTCCTCTCGTTCCCAATCAGCCTGACTGGCTCTGCCTCTTGCTCTGTGGTGTAGGTTCCTCTGTGTTTGTCCAGCATTCTTTGGTTTCATTTCTTGCATGCAAGGAGAGACAGATCAAGCATTTCTTCCTGGTCTGTGCCTGACAAAAATCAGACTTACAACCCTGTTTTATACACAGTTAGGTCACACCCCACAGCTGTTATTTTCTACTTAGTCCAAATTCTAAGAAGTCCAGGGGTTTTTATTTCCCCACCAGTCAGTTGTAGAAAACAGATTGTATAAAGGGATTTGTTCCCCCCTCATAAACCAGTATCTCATGACATCTTCCAGAGCCTAAATTACCCTGGCAGCTGACCTGTAGGGTTGCTGACCTTTCAGTGTCCATTCCAGAGAACATCCTTAAATTAAGTTTCTTTCACAAGCTAAACAAAGTTAAACATACCTGTAATTGCTTATTTTCCTCCACAAGGTATACAGCCAGGTGCCTCTCGAATATTCCAGAAATCTTTATAGAACCCTGCTGGAAATCCATCTGGACCTGGAGCCTTTTTATTGGGCATGCTTTGGAGGGCGTCCTGGAGTTCAGCCGCTGTTCGTGGTGAATCCAGGGCCATCGCTTGACTATCCGATAATTTAGGAAGTTTTATTTTATCAAGAAATTGTTCAATTTCATGATCTGATGGGTATATCTCTGGTGAGTATAAAGCCTCGTTAAAAAACAAAAAACAAAGTGTTTTTTATTCTTTCAGGGTCATATATTGTATTCCCGGTCTGATCTTTAATAGTAAATAGAGTTTTTTGTCTTTAATTTTAAGCTGGTTAGCCAAATATCTAGCTTACTTATTACCTTGTTCAAAGGTTTCTATCCTAAGTCTTTGAATTAAGAACTGGGTCTGTTTAATAATTTCATTTAATTCTAGCTTTGCTTAATGGATTTTGCCTAGTCTCTCTTCATCTAGGGAAGCTATTAATAGTTTCTAATTCCTGAATACATCCACTGCTGCAACAACGCTGGGCCACTTGAAAGCCTTCCATTTGTGATGGCACAATCATGACCCTCATAAAATGTTTTTCCTCCACGTCACCCACATGCACTTCGATTTCAGTCTTAGTGAAATTTGGTTTTCTAGACATCTTGGTTGCCATGATTACCCATAAATCTATGCAGAATATTCATGAGGTACTTTGCATTGACCGTTTACGGTAGAATGTGTAAGAGGTGTGATATGATCCAGAATCAGCTGAGCACATTTCTAGGAAGGCTGTGATTTATAAAGTAGGAATAGTGTGGAGCTGGGTTTTTAAATCTGAATATTTCTTTGCATAAGTAAACTTTTTTTGCTGAGCTTAGGTACAGTTTGAGTGAGGATTCTGGGCAAAGTCTTATAAATGAGGCACTTTGACAGTGTAGAGCGATTGTGCAAAGAAGAATGGTCAAAGATCCTTCTCCCTGTCTGATGGTAAATGTCAAAGACTATAGGTGTTCTCCTGTTGGCAAAAGGGGGTTGTACAAAGTGATAACCCGTTCTGCAGCAGCCTGGGGAGTATCTCAGTCTGTGAGACACTTTGGTAGGGATTAGTTCCAACCTACTGTATGTAACAACCAAATGCTGAGGGAATCCTGCTCATACCACACAGAAAGGTAGCATTTAAATTTGAGGTCCTACTGATCGCACCATGTGATGAACAGAGTGACCCAAACCTCATATTGCTCTGTCCCAATAACAGCAGTGTCATGTTTTAGGGTTTTATGACTCAAAGGCAGCAGCAAAATCAGAACACTAGAACGCAGTTTGGATGTGATAATATTTAACAAAATAGTTCATGTGAAAGTCTGAGGAACGCCCGGGAATGGTCCACGATGGGAGGCGGAGGAACTGCAGCAGAGAGTGGAGATTAGATTATGTAGACAGGTGTTTGAGTGAGGCAGAATGTAAAAGGTTACCCACAGGATGACTGAGGAATCTGATCCTTAGGGAAGGCAAGTAGGATCCAGTACCGGAGGTAGGTGGAGGCTGATGTTGTGCAAGGCTGTGTGTTTGCAGGTGGAGCGGGCAGACGGATGGAGAAAAGGCAAACCAGCGGAGGTAACGGTGCAGAAGCTGACCAGGAGGGAACCCAGAGTGAAGGCAGGTTGTTTCCAGGAAGTATCGCCGATGGAACGAAGATCAGAGAAGGAAACAAACTTCAGAGGACAAAGGAATCTGGATCAGGATCTGTGAGGAAATCAGGGAGAATAAGCACGCAGAGGTCTTGGAAGGTAACCTTCTCTAGAACAAAGTTGGCCGTCTTTACCACGCTGGAAGCGAGAACAATCTGGCATCAGCTTGCAGCCTTCCTTCCTCTTTTAAAGCTGGAGTGATGAGCCTGAACGAGCTGCACCTGTCGTCAATCAGCCACGCCCCTGCAGAGAAGGTAGGAGAGCACACACACACACACACAGCAGAAACACCAGCAGAACACAGGATCCTAACAAACAGTTTAAAACTGTTTCCCAGTTCCACAACACTAAGCACCACTAAGGCAAACGGCATTGGTGCTGACAGCTCCTCTAGATTAATGATAGATTCCATATATCAAAAAAAGGAAGGACTCAACACTAATCTATAATGAATTGTTACTCAGGGCCTGAAATGGATCCAGAACCCTCCAACACACACACACATATAAAAACAGGACCCCCTCTCATCCCACCGTTTAATCTCTTGAAGTGTTTCCTCTTTTCCTTATTTCCCATCTCCCCCTCAGCCACCTCACCCCTCTGAACGATGACGCTCATAGTGGCATTAGCTTCTCTTTCAGAGGGAGGCACAGAAACTCACTTCTCAATAAAGTTTCTGTCATAAATCCCTTTGGTTAATGCTGATGTCTGGGTTTGAAAGAATTGGCTGCAAGAGACCACTCATAACTTTATGCTTGTGCTTTATTAGAAACAGAATAAAGCAAATGTTCATGCACCATGATTATTTGTGGACCATGTTTGTAAGCTTCATGATGAAGATAAATCCATAGTCTTCTCTTGCAATCAACATTTTATCTAGAAAGAGCAGATAAGATAAAATAGCTGACATTGTTCAAAACAATTGCTTGAAAAGTTTGTTGTTTCCTTTAAACCTGTTGTGCCACTAATACTAATTTTTGTCAGATTGGATTTCATGCTCAGCATATTTTCCAGTTTAATAAATTAATTCCTTAGTTTATATAATTTCAAATCATCCCCTTGCCCTGATCTAATATAAAATATGAAATCTGTGGCTCATCTACCTTATGTTTCAGTCACTTATAAAGATTGTGTGACTTCAGGTATATACGATTCTAGCCTAACCTTGCAACAATTCAAACACTGTTATTCAAGTTAATCTCTAGATAAGTGATGTGGTCACAGATTTGGAGTATGTTACAAAATGTGTGGCATAAGAGTTATATCCCATGTTAGGCTATCAAGATGCTCTGGTGGTACTGAGCAAAGATTCACTCACCTTGCACTGACTGCAACTGCAGGACATTCTGACCTACTTTCTAAATAATTCAGCTGATAAATATTAGACCACTTAGGGAAATTCCTAGACTTTAAACCTGAAATTGTCAAGTTTATTTATGAAGTGCTTTAACAAACAGCATGACAGCTGACCAAAGCGCTGCACAGAAAGCCAGTAATAGCATACATCACATAACCAATATAGAATAAAACTAGGAAAAAAACAGTCAGAATACAGTACAGGATAAGAATGAAAAAAATAGAGTAAAAATATAGTCTAAAATACCAAAAACTATTAGTAAAAGAAAGTAAAACCTATGTCAGTCACGTAAAGCTAATGTGACAGGGAAAAGAATAGGACTAACATGTTTTTAATTATTTTCTTTGTTTTCAGTCATATGTAACTTTGTTTTGAGGGTTTGGTGTGGGTTTTAGGTCACCAAAATCCTTTATTTCGCTGTAGTTTCATAGTGAGATGGTATTTGGAGTTTTATTTCTTATGTTGGAGCGGCCTCTAGTGGCTGAAAAGTATATCCTGCGCGATGTGCGTCATTCCTCCAGTCTGCATTTTGCTTGGCTGGGGAAGGTACTACTTTGCGCAGCTCGATTGTAAAAGAGAGATTTCAGTGTTGTAATGTCATTTAAGTTGATTCTTACATGAACACTATGATGAGGGCTTGTAAAAAGTGTTGTTTTAAGTAACTTGTTTTGTTTCTAAAGTGAACTTTGAGAGCACAAGATGGCTAACTAGCTCATGTTTGTTTTACATATGTATGCTAGTGCCCTCCATTTTGTCTACCCAGATGGCAATTATTTTTGGCCCCTTCTAACCCCTTGCCGCCCTTTCTAGCTTAGAGACGTTTTCTGATTGTGAACCAGATCCGTGCCAGATAGAGGTTTCAGGTTAAACATTCTAACTGCCATCAGTTCAGTATTTATATCATTCTACAGATCTGGACCAGATCACTTTTCCCATATGGTAACCGAAAGACATTCGCTGTGTCTGACACTGATTTGGTCCAGATCTGCAATATGAATCTGAGCCGATGCTGTTTTCACATAGGCTACACTGGTGTGGCCCGAATCTGTGATACATATCTGAGCCGATTGCATTTAAAAAAAGGGCTAAAAACTGCTGTGGCCCATATCTGCAAAACGGATTTGAGCCAACACTGTTTTGACAGAGACTACCTGATGTGGATCACATCCGAAATACTGTGTGAAAAACTCAGTGGAATGAACAATTTAAAAATAACATCCTGTCTGTACATTTGTTTTTCTATCTAGAGCATGAGATAAATGCATTGTCATTAAGCTGAGCAATATTATCAGTGTTTGAAAACTATACAGCAACATTTTGTGATGCTATAAGGTCCGTTACAGCACAGATCCGTTTGAGCTCCGTTTTACAACAGCGCCAAAAGTGCCAAGTGAACGTTGGGTCTCGCTTATCTGTCGTCTTGCAGATACGGCCCACATCTGTACTACGGACTTCAGCCAGAAGCGCCAAAATTTAAATATATATATATATATATATATATATATATATATATATATATATATATATATATATATATATAATCAAACCAGCTCTGTCAACGCAGATTTATCTGGACCAGCTACCACACGTACGTTTTTGTGTTTGTTCTATGTGTTTATTGTACACATCTATTTGTATGTGTTTATTCTAATTTACTGTCTATTACTTAAACTTGCAAGTGAAATGCTGTTTGCTTTGTAGTTAGAGTTCTGTCATTTGTGACGTTTGTTATTTCTTATTTTCACGTTTAATCAAATGTCTACCTTAAACCAGAGCTACAAATGGTGCAAGTAACACTTATGGAGAAACGTTTGAGGTTTAGCAGCCCATAGTCTCTTTAAGAGGGGATGTGCTGGGAGTATGTGACAAAGATTCATTTAGTTTGCAATGACTTTCAACCCGGTGTGCAGCCACTTGGTAATATGCTCTCTTAATTTCAAATGTTTTCTTGTCTCCTTTTATGATGTAGGCTACGCTTCATGTTGTCTGCCCACATAGAAAACTTACACGGCATCAAAACACATGCGGAAACGGCTACTTTCCTCTTGGATCTGTAAGCTAACTCTCTTGGTTTTGGCTATGCTGTTGCCATGTTGTCACATAATAAATACAATTAAGTAAGACAACAACTTACAACATACTTTTCATTTCTTTTTCCAGATGCTGAAAACATGATGTTAGCCTGTGCGTTTTTTAACCATTAATTCTTTGTTTGTTGTTCACGGTGTTAATTGTTGACTTTGTTGTTCTTTTTGTATAATTAAATTAATGAATTTGTGGTCATTAATTCTGTGTTTGTTGTTAACTTTGTTCTGGGTTAATTGATGACTTTGTTGTTCTTTTTTAATAATTAAATCAATGAATTCGTGGTCATTAATTCTGTGTTTGTTAACTTTGTTCACGTTATAGTATGCGTTTTAATCATTAAAACGATTTATTTCAGCTATAGCATTGCTCCAACTGAAACCTGTAGCTTTAAGTCAAGTCAAGCTTTTTATTTATAGCAAGGCGTTGTAGTGAAAATGTTTTTCTGGACATTCCACAGACTGAAAAGTGTAGGCCTATGCAGCATAGGTTACTATGATACCCTAACTGACAAAGAATGCTGAAAATAAGGCACAAGGACAATCCAGTGGTGATTTAAGTGGAATCGTAACACATCCGCCACAGCTCCGGTAGGCGGAATCGTTTCACGCACCCGTTACGCATCTGTAACGGGATGATCAGGCGGTGCTGGATCGGCGCTGGCACATATGCACAACAGCCCCTAAAAACGGACCAGAAACGGCTTCAGCCCGATGTGCGTTTGGACTCAGGAACGAGTCCATGAGGCGGATGCGGGCCAGACTCTATCGTTTTGTGGTTACGGTCCTGTTCCGTTACAGTGTCCAGTGGCTATCTGGGTATGTATTTCAGTTTATTTCTTTTTTATATGTTAGGTTTGCTCCGGATCTTTTGTTTGAAGACAGTCCCCAGTTGTGCTCTTTGTCACTTTTGTTAGGTATGTACTTCCCAAAATATTTTTAGAAAATAGTTGGTACATCAAAAAGTCTTCTGACATGGGTAAAGGGACATGTATTTTAGTGTGTCCAGTTTTTGTTATTGTAGATTTAATGTGCATTTCAAATAACGTTTAAAAGCATGTAATCCGATAAGAAATGCATTAGTTTGATGCTACAGTTTTATTTTTGTAAGTAATTTTATTGTATTTTGTTTGATCACTTTTTGAATTAATACAAATCCAGCAGTCTGCATTTTGCTTGGCTGGGGAAGGTTTGCTCCGGATCTTTTGTTTGAAGACACTCTCCAATTATGCTCTTTGTCAATTTTGTTAAGGCTGTAATAAAAGTGCCCAGATAAAGTCGTTGTCAGCATCATCTCTCAGAAGTTTCGCACCAGAACACAACGCAGTGTGGCCGGGACTGTTGACCAGACCGGTTACAGTAAATCGAAATAGTGATCTTTCAAACGTGATTTAAAATGGTTACATCGCAAAGGTGTGGGTAGGGCTCGGCGATAAATCAATTTAATCGATTAATTCGAATTTGCCGTTTAAGAATATTTATTTTTGGGAAAATCGAGATTTACCACCACCCCCACTGCTCTCTTGGGCTTCCGTAGTTTGGAGCAAGGTCAGCCAGTCCGTCTCTCGCAACGCGTAGACGTCAAAATGGCAACTAGCAAAGAGGAGCTTTTTCCAAAAAAAGGGACAGTTTCTTCAATTATATGGAACTGGTTCGGTTTTGCGACTTCAGACTTAGAGCAACAAACAACACGCTGCAAAATCTGTTTGACGGCTGTTGCTACCAAAGGTGGGAGCACCATGAATTTGTTTCAACACCTGAAACAGAGGCACTCCGTCGAGATGCTCAAGCAAGCAGCAGCTCACAAAACACAGCCAAAAGACAAGCCACCAAAGGGGAATCATTTTCACACTATGTCCCTTATGATAAGACAGGTGTCCAGCGGAAAGTAATCACAGATGCCATCACAGTTTATATTGCCAAAGATATGGTGCCGTGGAAAAGCCCGGGTTTATTTACATACTGAAAACTTTGGACGCCAGGTATGTGCTACCAACTTTTCGCACAACTTTGAATTCAGGTAGACTGCCAAACGATATATTAAAATAAGAGCTTAAAAAAATAGATTCTGTCATTTGTTATTTCTGTTTAAGACAGTAAAGGGAGAAAGGAAAAACAAACGATTAAAAACGGAAATCGGATTTGGTGAGAAAAAAACTGAGATTTTATTTTTAGGCTATATCGCCCAGCCCTAGGTGTGGGATTATTAGAGCTGCAGCTGTTCTCAATCAGAAGTCCATTACATGTCAAACAAACAAAACACCACAACAGATCCATGCAAACACACACACAATGTCACAAATAAAGAACAATGGAACATACTAATTACAACCCCAACAAAATCCACTAATGTACAACTGAGGAGCTCTGCATACACTATCCCACTTTGACACAAACATAAAGACACATTCCCCATTTACAGTTGGCTTTGAGAATCCGCAAAACCAGATGATCAGCAGACTTCAATGCATGGGGGTTGTATTAGCTAGTAAGGAACTCTGAGAGGTAGGATGAGTTATATAGATTGGTAGGCAATAAATGAATATAAGAAAAACGGGATGTTATACCATGGAAAAAAATAACGTATCCTTCTAAGATGCAGTAGCACACTGTAATTTATACACCCCCTATTTCAAAATACATGCCATATACAGAAAGGTGTGGATCAAAAGCAACATAAACACTTCAGAGTCATAACAGGACTTGTTAACCAAAGGATACAACTTTTAAATTAGCTAAACAGTTAGCACATTGGTTTAAAATAAAAAACTGAAACTGAAGACGCAAATGAGTATCTTAAGAACCGGGCCCCCCCCTAAATAAGCCACGGCCCCCCAAGCTAAATTGCCCCAGCGCCGGGTCTTGCCAGTGGGCCCTCTGACCACCACCAATAACTAATTATTATTATTTTTATTTTTTTCAAACCTTTTTTAGACACTGTCTTGGCTACGAGTCATTTCAGAGATTTCAATCTAAATGTGTTTATTTTTTCTAATAAAATAAAGGGAAAGAAAGAAAGAGAAAATATTTAAGGCTTATACATAACACATAAAAAAAGAGTCAGCATGATTTAAACAAATAATTTGATTTCGTTTTTGCTTTATCTGTTTAGCTCTCAGCTTTCCTGACTTTTGCCTTCTGCTTTGTGCCTCCAAGCAAGGTATGTATTTATTAATGATCAAAGCTGCCCTGAGTCAGATATCATCCTTTGGTATTTACACGGTGCATACCATTTGTCATCTGAAGAGGTAATTATGCTTAGGCATGGTTTGAACACTATTACACACAGAATGTTAGCTGGATTCCCCTTTCAGATCCACTGCAGTGGCAGGCGCCCACTTCAACCATGTGACTGATATAAACATAGTAGAGTTGTTGGGTGTAGAGACAAAAGATCTTGAGGGCAGTGTGTTGCAGTATAGCACACCTAAGATCAGTAATGCAAATCATAATGATGATAAGAGGGACTTTGCTTACGCATAGTTTGGACACAGAGGACATGTGCATAGAATGTAGGAATGTCATGGCGCTCTCCTCCTAGTGGACTGGACCTGCTTCAAGGCAAAGTAGGACTGAACCGGTTCATTTATACTAATATTGTGTCTGGGCGGAGATAAATAGAGAAAATAGAGTTTTAACGAGTTAGATCTCGTTCATTGTTGGTTTAAAGTGTTTTTAGGCGCTGTACCATGCTCATTTTTGCATCGCCGCACGCATAAGTTTGAGCTGAAAGTGCTGTGTTTGAAACTGTTTGTTTTATCCTGAGCAGATCACGCCTTTCTTTTTCCTTTCTCTCTCTCTCTCTCTCTCTCTCTCTCTCTTTCTCTCTCTCTCTCTCTCTCTCGCTCCCTGATCACCGTCGGCAAAGTTGGGCTCAATCCGGCCTGCGTTAGCTGGTCTTAGCTGAAAGGTTTAACTCCATTTTCTTTGAGGCCTTCCACATGGACGCTTCAGCCCATGTGCTCTGTCCATTTTAGCCAAAGCTAGTTTTATGACTCTTTCTTAGGCTCCATGTGCTCCCCTCCATCTTTGCACAGAACTGAGATTTATGACATTGTCCCACAGGCTATCTGTGACTTGGGCTCCCTGGAGTGAGGGCCACCCCCTTCCTTTTCTGACCCGAACCTCAGCTGTCTCACTGATTTCATTTCATGTTAATTGTGTTTAATGTCCACTTATTATTGTTGTCTAAGATCTGTAGTAATTTTTACATGCTTTAGAATAGATGGGATTTTCTACTTTCTAAATGAAGTCCCCTTAAAGAGAAGTTGTCTGGGATTACTTGGAGTGATGTGTACAATTAATGTCCACAGCGTAATATTTTATTCCTTCATCTATTGTTTGATTATCTCAGCCTTATCAGGCTGGTAATCATAAACATAAACTGAGACTGAACAATTTGGCTATTGATATTCCTGGAATCCACCAGGATGGTGCCCCTAAACTTGGTAATTTTTACATAAAATTATTAATCTTATTAAAAATTGTCCTAAGCAATTATTCATAATTATTCATAGCCAAATCCCACCTATCTGTGGCACAACATAATTGGTTCCCCGTGTGAGGGACGTTGAGTGGAAATAATTGTACTGCATACATATAAGTAATGCAGATTGTGACATTTTATTATTCCAAACCTTGAAGCGAACAGGTGTTGGTAACTCTTAGAAATTTCTTCTGTTGCCTTTGAAGCTTAATTAAGCTACATAGATCATTTTCAGGTGATTTTGATGCTGCATTGTGTGGTTTTGGATGTTTAATTCAGCTTAAACAGTGGACTTTAATCAAAGTTTTCTGCATGCTGATGCTCAAAAGCTGCAGCTTATCTCAGGGTGCTTTGTGCAAAACACAGGAACCTGAGCTAACCTGCAGTTAATCCTATCAGATAACTTACATTTGGACTATTCTTATTTAAAGTACATTTAGATTAATTGTTCAAATTTCTCAAAAACTGTAATCAAGCTGCAACTTATCTCAGTGTGCTTTGTGCAAAACACAGTAGCCCTTAGCTAACCTGCAGTTAATTTCATTACTACATTTTAAACTTATTTTTCAAATTGCATTTAAATTGACTATCCAAACTTTACCAGAACCTGAAATTCTAAATTTAAACCATTTATTTTGCTTGTGTAAACACAGCAGTCTGTTCTAACCAAGGGGCGAACTCCGCCGCTCAGAATTGAGGCCAACCCAGAAGTAACAAAAATTGCAGTTCACTCCTCATCCACTGGGGGCTGGCTCCAGAAAGGAGCAATTTCCCATTAACTCCCATGTTAAAAAGGCCAACTTCACAGCAGAAATAAACGTTTTAGGTTTAATAGGTCAGGTTTATAGTTTATGACAACTCTGAGGGGGATGAATTTTTTACTAACTCATCCGTTTAGACATAATTTAATCTTGAAATTATGAATAATTAGGGGTGTATCCCTTTGATTGACAGGTCTCTAATGAGCCGTCAGCGCTAGAGCTGGTGGCTAACGGTGGCTAGCACCTTGCTGCCATAGACTGCTTACCCCCCCTGCTTGTTCCGGGGAAGGCCTTCAGCCTGGGACTCACGTTAAGACTTTGGCCATTTACTTTCTCTGAACTTGAGCATCAGTTGTTTCTGTAAACTTTATAAGTGTTTATATATAAATCGTGCACTTATTGGACAAAGATAGATTGCTGTGGTACTGATTGCATTAACAGGCCGTCTAAGAAGTTTCTGCTCCATTTTTTTCGGTAAGTAAAATAATATTTTTGTACATTATTTTGTAGATGAAGCTCCTGCTAGCTGAACTCCTAACAAAGTAGCAGGTTAACCACGCTGGGAAACTACAAACTGAACAGGTTAAGATGTTGTGCATTTAAGATAAGGCTGCTTGGTCGAACATGGGTTGAAATGATCACATTTCTTATGTACTTTACATATCGATTTATTCAAACTTCACATAGTTTTAGTAAAAGCTATGGGCAGATGCGGCTTCATGATTTTATGTAACTAAATTAATGAATTGCGCTCATTTCACCGTCAAAATAACGTATTGATCGCTTCGCGGTCAAGACACACACTATATATATATATATATATATATATATATATATATATATATATATATATATATATATATATATATATATATATATATATATATATATATACATATACATATATATATATATATATATAATGTATGTGTACCAGCACGTTATTTTGACCGTTTTAACAAGTAAAGTAGATAAGAAATGTGATAATTTCAACCCATTGTCGACCAAGCAGCCTTATCTTAGAGGCACATCTGTTTAAAAGAAAAATCTTTTTTCCCCCCAACTAACTCGAGATATATTTCATATTTTGTTGTCAGAGATTTTTTACTTTTTTAAAACATTTATAAGAGTTGTCAGTTAAGGCATTCCTTTCTGATATGCTGTTATATGGGATTCACCTTCATTGTTGTACTTTTATACATACACCCATAAGTGTTATATCCATCACCTTTAATGCCACTTCTTTCATATCCGTAGCAGCTGTCCATTTTCTGTTTTTGAGTTGAGGCAGAGTTGTCAACAGTGTTATGGCAACAGATGTAATTGTAGAAATAAAAAAACTACACCAACACATTAGACATAACAATCAGGGCTATATTGATACTTTTTGCTTTAACATCAATTGTTCAAAAGGACTGTCATGTCTAATGTGAGGATGTATAAAGATGGCACCATTTAGACTAGGAATAAAAGAAGCCATAACACTGTTGACAAACCTGCTGGCCTTTTCCATTTTTGCTGGGTTTACACCTGCCCTCTATCGAAGCCTTTGGGTGATGGAGGAGAAGATGATGGACATCTGAGGGTGAAGAAGGTTAAGCTGGTGCAGCTCCTTCATCATGTTCACCAACTGGACACTGCTGACCATCCCCATGTCATCTCCGCCACAGCTGATGATGAGGACATGTAGAGCTGCTCTTCCTCACAGGGAGTTGGGGGGGGGGGGGGTGGGGGTGTTCGGTTTCCTCCGATGGTTTCTTCAGCTCTCAGAACTATGTCTGAGATAGCTGTCTCCAATGATCCAAATTGCTATGGAGAAAAAAACTAGCATAATGAATGGCAGTTGCACAAGTGTAGCCTATTGGTTGAAAGTATAATACTATTAAAATTCTGCATGAAGTGATGGAGACAGGTACTTACATGTTCTGCTTTGTTTGGCTGTTGTGGAGGACAGGCATGCAGCCATTGTGACCTGGTAAACTGAATCTATAAAAAGAAACAAGTGTCTTACTAAAAGTGCAACTTATCCCTTCCCAGACCTCAATAAATGATTAGTAAAATTCATACATTGCAGAATTGACTAGGATCAAAATTAGTCATATTAGCTGTTGCTAATTACAATAGCTGTGGGAACAATTTTTTAACTGGGAGATCCTACATGGTAGTACAATCACTAACAATCAGGGTAAATACAAACAAATATTAATATAAATATGTTAACTATCCTTACCAACTTAGCTTGATCATGTATCTTATGCATAGACTAAATAGATCTCAGACACTATTAATAACTATGTTAAAAATATTATTGAAAACTTGCATTAAGTTAATAATATTTCATTTAAATAAATAATTTCAATTTAAATGTTAACTTACCGATTTAATATTGTATTTACAGCCTGGATGGAAGAGGGTAGCAGAGTTGCTCTACCGCGGCTTTCAGGCTAAAGCCGCCCACTAACCTCCGTTAGCTTCAGTTAGCTCCAGGACTAGCTCCTGGCCACATCGGCTCAGAGTGTCAATCATCCGCCCCCGCCCTCACAGCGCCACTCTCAGCTCCACCTCTTTGCCCATTTTTGTATTTTCTGGGAGTGACGAGACGCGTGACGCAGACAAGATGGCGGCAGTGGGAACCGCCCATTTGGCTTCATTTTTGCTCTTCAGAAACCTATGGGTGACGTCACCGAGGCTTCGTCCAGTAATATACAGTCTATGGTTCCAACACACAATTAAATTGATTTCACTGTGCTCTGTGTCAACTGCAGATCACAGCCTAGGTTAGCTTGCAGCTGATCCCATATGCTGCTAACACAGTGACCCAGCCTGCAGTTAATTCGCCATTTCACTTGACATTTTTTGGAGAGATTTTGCAAATAAATGGTGTTTGTCTTCCCTTGTGTGTAACCTTTTAAGCATGTATGTTTTCCTGAGTTAACTTCCAGAGTTAAGTTGATCCTGGCTGACTAACTGTTAATCTGACTAGAGATAGTGATTTTTCTTAACTGCATTGCTGATAATTCCTTAAAGAGTAGGAAAAGCAATTTTAATACTTAAAGTGGGTGATAAGTCATAGACTGATCTGCCAGCTTATGCACCAGTTTGACACAAATAGCAATTTTAACACTGATCAGTGTTGGATAAGTCACAGCTTGATTTCATAGCTTGTGCACCTATTTAACCGCACATGACCACACCTATATATGTATAGGAGAGAGTGCATATTTATAAGAGGTGTTTTGAAGTGTCCGTTGACGTGCGTGTTGTTGCTTTTCAGCAACCCTTTTGACAGCTAAGGCTTAGTTGCTTTGCTGTTTGTTGTTGCTTTCCAGCAACTCTTTTGACAGCTAAGGCTTGTTTGTTTTGTTGTTTGTCTTTGTGGCTGTTGCTATTTAGCAACTTTTTTGACAGCTAAAGCTTGGCTGCTTTGCTGTTTCTTTTCTTGTTGTTGTTTGCCTTCCCATAGCTTCAACAGATATGGAAGAATCAGGTCCCAAGGGAGTTGCAGCTGTGACTCCCCAGGAGTTCACAGACTTAAAGGTGCAACAGATCATTGGTAATGTCATCATCTTGTCTTCAGAGGAACATGTTTGCTTGGATAGTTATGACATTGTTGAATGTGAAGAAAGAATACAGGCGTTAGCGGAATTCATGAAAAAGCCAGAAGGTTCCGATTTCAGATGTGTTTGGACAACTTGCTTTGCTTTACCAATGGAGAGTGAAATTAGAGGCTGCAAGATGTGCCAGATTGACTCAGGAACGTGATGAAGCCCTGGACAGGGAGCAACCAACTAGAATAGAGCTCTCCAAAGTAGAAGCAAGGGTTGAACTGGCTGAGAATAGACTGAAGGAGCTGGTTGACACTGAGAACACAGAAGAAGGGATGGAAGAGCAGACAGAGGAACCACCTGACGTGAGTCAGATAGAGCTGCATGCTTGTCCAAGGTTTTCACCCCACATTTAAGCCACACCTCTCATCTCCACAGAACCTAGAGTAGGTGTTGATGCCTATTTGACAGCTGTCACTGTCAGCAAGCCACAGGGCCTGGGCTCTGTAGGGGGTCCAAAGTGGAGGAGCAGAATGCAACCAGCTGCTTCGCTGCAATCGGCTGATTCGCTACTTCGCTCTCCCTTCTGCTTGCATTTTTCTGCTTATTTTTATTTTTTTCCCCTTATGATCCGACCTGCAGGACTTTTGAATACATATACATTTATGGGAAAAACCCTTTTTAACAGTAACGGCAATATTTCATAGATCTTTTATCTTCAGCGCTCTTTGTGCGTGGCCTACACACAGCTGAAGCCTGATCTACAGCATCTAAGTACTTCGCATTCAGCTTAAGCTAGATATAGCTCGTAAGGGTGCTAACGCTAAGCTACAACAACAAGATGCCTTCCGTCTCCACAATGGACTACCAGGACCTTCTACAAAAGATAACAGCACTGGAGAGGAAAGTTCAACGGATAGAAGTTAACGTGGATGTAAATGAAACAACCTTGTCACTCTTTCAAAACAGTGGAAATGAGCAAGCTAACACATGGCTAAGAGGCAGAGATAACACGACCAAGAAAGAGGGAGCCTCTACTCATTACATTAAATCACCGAGTGATAATCCTCCCTGGAACTGTCTTGGTGCTAAGCCAAAAACTAAATCATGTCTCTGGGAAACGGGAGGACGTAGTGCAGGCTGGACACCGTGAGCGGAAATCTGTGATGAGACCGACTGGCCTGCACTCCCTACAAGAGAGAGGGCTTCTTCTACTCCCGTACATGAGAGGACACGGGACAGAACAGTTGCAAATGGGAAAGTAAGCCACAAACTTTCAAAACAACCGAATGTGAAGCTGCAGAACAGATTTGCTCCACTGTTTGAGAACCCTGGATCTTTATCTGACGACCATCCGTCCCAAGGCAGCGAGATGAGGACTGATAACCTGTCAGAGAGTGAGAGGCCACAGAGAAAGCAAAAGACTGGGCCTGAAACTCTGATTGTAGGTGATTCCTCTGTAAAGGACGTTCAGTGGATGTGTGGAAAGAACACCAAAGTCCTCTGCTTTCCAAAGGATATGGTCAGTGACATGCAGAAGAGGATTCTGAAAACTGACTAAATATCCAACAGTGAAAAACATCGTTCTCCAACCAGGGTTGAATGATGTGTCCAAGCAACAATCTGAGGTTCTAAAACGGGACTTCGCTGGATTATTGAACACCGTGAGCTCGTTGGATGCAGCAGTATTCATCAGTGGACCTTTACCACCCATCAGAGGAGGAGAAGAAAGATTTAGCCGTCTTTTGGCATTAAATAAATGGATTTTATCTGCATGTGCTGACAACAAACTGCAATTTATTAACAACTGGGACCTCTTCTGTTTACAACTTTCAGATTTTTATCTCAAGGCAAATGGATTTAGTTTGAACAGGTAAGGTGTAAGACTGTTTACCTCCAATCTTTTCTACTTCCTGCATCATCCCTCTGTGCTTGGAGCCAAAAAGGAGATAGACAAAGACTTAGCTCAAAAGGAAGACCAAACAAACCTGAGTGCAGAGGGGGAGGAAATTCTTTTGCCCTCACTCATGGGAAGCTTCGAACAGAAGCAGGAAGAAGGATCTTTATTTGCCCCAAAAGCCCTCAACAGCCCTAAAGAACGGGACAGCGGACCTCCATTGCCCCCGCAAACCCCTGACAGCCCACCATCTTCCCTACCGCCCCACTCCCCCCCCATCTGAAATTCACTGAGCAGATGATGGAGCGGGTCAACATTGGGCTCAGATCTACCCCCCAGACCAATCTGTTTTCTTTACCCATAAACCCCACACCAGGACAATCAAAGGTAGGGTAACAAGCCTGGCCCCCTCCTACCCCACCTCGTAAGTATGTACAATCTCCACAGTCTGATGTATGATGTGTTAAGGGTCCAGGCTGCGTGGATATCAGCAGTCAGAACTTTTCCCAAGACAAGCTGGGACCCTGTTCATTAGAAGGTTCGATCATTTCTGTACTTAGAAGTAACAGAAGGAATGTAGTTATGTCAAAACACAGAGCACTGCATTCTAAAAGGTTTTTAAGTAAAGTAAACATACGCTGTACACAACCCGCCCCAAAACACAAGGGGCACAATAATACTCTTAAACCTGTTAAGATGGCCTTATTAAATGTCAGGTCTATAGTAGGTAAGACATTTTTAATCAATGATCTTATCACTGAGCATGGCCTTGATTTTCTGTTTTTAACTGAGACTTGGTTAGATTAGAATAGCAGTGTTTCTCTTATCGAATCTACCCCTCCCAACTTTAGTTTTGTCAACCAGGCCAGACAGAACAGGAGAGGTGGAGGAGTTGCTGTTTTATTTAATGAATCATTCCAGTGTAAGCAGTTATCTCTTGGAAGTTTTCCTTCTTTTGAATATGTTGCTGTACAGCTGAAGGCCTCATCCAGTTAACATTTATCGGCCTCCAAATTACTGTGCTGACTTTGATGATGATTTTAGTGAACTGCTGTCCATAATCTGTGTTGATTTTGACTGTGTAATTATTGTTGGTGATTTTAACATCCATGTTGACAATCCCCAGAACAAAGGGTCTAAAGACCCGAGTAACACTCTGGACAACTTTGGGCTGACTCAGCATATAACAGAGCCCACACATAATAAGGGTCATGTTTTGGACTTACTGATCTCGAAGGGTCTGGGCATTTCCAAGATTAATGTGCGTGATGTGGGCTTGTCTGACCATTGTTCTGTTTTCTTTGAGAGTATAATTTCGGTTCACATAAATGTTTTAACGGAGGTTATCACAAAACAATGTATAACTGAAAACACTGGTGACATCTTTAACCAGGTCTTTTCTCTAACACCTGCCCTGTCAGGGGGTTCAGTCAATGAACTTGTCAACAGCTTTAATGCTAAAATATTAAATGTTATGGATACTATTGCTCCCACAAAGGTGAAGGTAATCTCTGGAAGGAAAATGTCTCCATGGAGAAATTCCACACTGGTGAGAAATGAAAATAGGGAGTGTCGGAAAGCTGAGTGCAGATGGAGAAAAACAAAACTTCAGGTTCATTATGACATCTATAAAGAGAAACTTCACTCTTATAACTTACAACTGAGGAATGCAAGGAAGTCATATTTTTCTGACATCACCAGAAATAGTCATAGTGCTCGCACATTATTTGCTGTTGTCGACAGGCTAACAAACTCTCCTGTGTCAGTAGCACCTGAACTCTATTCCACCAAGGCCTGCAATGACTTTGCCAAATTCTTCACAGACAAAATCCAAAATATTAGACAAGCGGTTGGTTCCTTAACGGCAGGTTCAGGTTATGTACAGTGTCCACGGAAAATCCGTTTAAACACCATGAAACAGTTTTATCTCATAAACAGCAAAGATCTGGAGAAAATCTTACATCAACTGAACTCCTCCTCTTGCTGCTTAGACATCCTGCCCACAGGCTTTTTCAAATCTGTTACAGATTGTGAACTCAACTTTAATGTCGGGTGTTTTCCCAGAGCCCCTGAAAACAGCTGTAATTAAACCCCTGCTGAAAAGAGACAATCTGGACAAGACAAATGAACAACTACAGGCCCATCTCCAATCTTCCATTTTTAAGTAAGATCATTGAAAAGGCTGTTTTTCATCAGCTAAATGACTTCTTAAGACAAAGCAACTGCTATGACGTCTTTCAGTCAGGTTTTAGACAGCACCACAGCACTGAGACTGCTCTGACCAAAGTCATCAATGACATCCGTTTGAATACTGACAGCGGAAAAATGTCAGTGTTAGTTTTACTGGATCTCAGTGCTGCATCTGATACAGTTGACCACATTATTTTACTCAAACGGCTGGAGAACTGGGTGGGTCTCTCTGGCACTGTACTAAACTGGTTCAAAACGTACTTGGAGAACAGGAAGTACTTTGTGTCAATAAGTAACTTTACATCTGAGCAGACGGGAATTACATGTGGGGTTCCCCAGGGTTCCATCGTGGGACTTCTGTTTAACATCTAAATGCTCCCACTGGTACAGGTAATAAATAACAACAATATAAGTTACCATAGCTATGTAGATGACACACAGATATATATTAGAATTTCACCAGAAGACCAAGGGCCTGTACAGGCTCTTGGCAAATGCATTGAGGAAATTAATGACTGGATGTGCCACAATTTTCTGCAGTTTAACAAAAACAAAACGGAGGTAATTGTCTTTGGAGCTAAAGAGAAAAGATTGAAGGTCACCACAGGGCTTCAGTCCATACACCTAAAAACCACCAACCACGTCAGAAATTTGGTTATAGTGATGAACTTTGAAAAACACATTAAGGCGATCACAAAATCAGCCTACTATCACCTTAAGAATATCTTAAGGATAAAAGATCTGATGTCTCAGCAGGACCTGGAAAAACTAGTCCATCCATTCATCTTTAGTCGGCTTGATTATTGTAACAGCGTCTTTACAGGTCTACCTAAAAAATCAATCAGGAAACTGCAGCTCATACAGAACTCTGCTGCTCGAGTTCTTACTAAAACCAAAAAAGTGGACCACATCAGTCCAGCCCTGAGGTCTTTACACTGGCTGCCTGTCTGTCAGAGTATAGACTTTATAAAGCTCAGAATGGTTTAGGACCAAAATGCATCGGTGATCTCCTGACCCAGTATGAACCTACTCGACCCCTCAGGTCATCTGGATCCGCTTTTCTATCAGTTCCCAGAGTCAGAACCAGATATGGAGAAGTGGCGTTCAGTTTCTATGCTCCACATGTCTGGAACAAACTCCCAGAAAGCCTCAGATCAGCTGAAACACTCAGTTTGTTTAAATCCAGGTTAAAGACCCACCTGTTCTCAGCTGCCTTTGATTAGATTTTTATTCTAAGTTTTAAATCTGCACGGCTTCTTTTAAGATTCTTAGTGGATTTTTTTTTCTCTCATTTTAATTCATGGTTTTATTCCTGTACTTTTGCTTTTTCTGCACCCTGCTGTAATGCTTTTGATGTTTTATGTAAAGCACTTTGAATTGTCTTGTAACATGAATTGTGCTATACAAATAAACTTGCCTTGCCTTGCCAGCTGCTCTGACTTGCAGCACCCTGTACTTTTAACCAGTGTCTCCTCAGAGACGACCCTAAGGCCATCCTTGGGTCTCAGGTGGACCAGACTATCCAGATTAAGAAGAGGCAGGCCTACTCAATGAGTACGGCGTGCGAATAAGACAGCTGGAATCGTTGGCACAGGACATAGAACGCTTTGATCCAAGTGATTCTACCTCAAATGTTGACAATTATTTAAGAGAAGTAGAACATTGCCTCCTAGACCTGCCCTGCCTGTCAACACGGGAGAAATTAAAACTTATTTGGAAAACAACCTCCAGGGGTGTACACAGTTTCATGGAAACCTTACCCCCTGAGATCAGAGACTGACTATTCTACCCTCTGTCAAGCCTAGAGGGTAGCAACACTAGCTACTTTCTCTCTGAAACAGAAGAAACATGAAACGCCGAGATAATTTTACCGTCGCTTAAGAGTTGCGTATTTCCAAGGATGCAGCGCTCCTGGTTTAGAGGAAGATCAGACTTTCAAATCTTTATTTCTTCATAACCTGCACGAATCTATTCACTTCCAGGTGACTATGTACAGCAGGACGAGGAAACTAAGGGGACATTGTTAGGTTATTTTAACTCATAGATAACTTAGAAAGGAAAGCACGCACAGAGGAGATGTGAAATGTGTTTGCTCAATTGAGGGAGACCGTGCAGTAACAGAAATGACACACCAGTTTGTAGGTGCATCCTGTTTGCACAGCATATTTTTGCAAAGTCAGCTCCTTATAAGCTAATTTCCTTAAGAAAGTTCTTACCCCCACACTAAAAGTTACTTCCCTTAGTCTTGACACACAAAGTTAAACAAAAGAACAGACTGCATTTATCAGATACTCTCCAACATTTCCCCCCTGAAATGCAGCCTTAACAACTCTAGTAAAAGAAACAATAAAAACATCCGTCTGTAAAAAATATGAAGCAGATCTATGTATAAGATAAAAATGACAAACAAAGAGTCACAAAAATAGTAGTAACCCAAATAAAGGATAATTTTAAAAGTAACTGTTAAAACTAGATACTTGTAAAATTAACTCTTAAACATCCTTCATACAACGGCTACCTTGAAAGTAGTTTACATTGTAGAATTCATTAAAATTAACTTAACAAGCATACTCCTATTTCACATCAGGTGTTTCTTCCTCACGTAGCTGCAATAGGGAATATTGGACCATAGTATTGGTAAGCATTTTGGCCATCATGTGTTTAATACATGGTAAAATACAGGACACAAATAAGCAAAATAGAATCAGAATGACAATAAAAGGCATTGCAACTTTCAACAGAACTCGATACCAACGTCCAGGGGTCAGCCATGACATAAAGTCCCAGGGAACAGTTTGTGATTCTTGTGACTTCAGGAAATCAGCAAGTCCTCGCACTTTGTCATGGATGAGAGTCCAATTATCATGTGTAGATGGGATGTAAGTACAACAATGTTCTCCAATCACTGTACACAGTCCCCCTTCTGACGCGAATAGTGTCCAAGGCAATTTGGTGTTGCATCAGCATAGTTCTCATGGCTGACTTTTCAGGATCGTTTGTCAGCAGATCAGACATTTCCGTAAGGATGTCAGTGATGTTTTCCAAGGACCACCAGACTTCGGTCACGGCTTTCATGAGGCTTGACACTCCTATCATGGGAAAAATTGAATAGAAGATTCCTTTAGCATCGTTGTAGAGTGGTTTATGTCCATCATTATCAGTGAATGGAACGAACTTCCGGACCGGTGAGAAATCACGTTTCTTCAGCTCTGATGATAATAATCTGCCAAAACCATTCTCTGAGATGATATATGAGGATGGTTGCAGTCGAGCCAAACTGCAGGTACCACACTAGTCTTTAGGCAGGTAAAGGTAGAAAGTATGTCCACACTTCCAAATGTAGCCATCAGGTGTTCCTAGGCCCCTTTGTGAAGGTACTTCCAGTAGGTATGTGCCATCAGGACTGTTGTCACGGAAACCAGAAATCCTCTGCTTCAGAGCTGTCAGATTGAGAGTGGCAAATCGCATAAAACGGTGGTATCACCAGGAAAATAGAGGGTGAACCAGGTTGTGGTGTTCCAGAAAGTATCATTTAAATTGGATAAGGGGAACACATCTTCACAGTCAGAGGATCCGAGAGATTTAGTTGTTCCGGTGGTGCAGTTTATAGAGAAACAAAAATTGTCTTTCCCAGTGAGGCGCAAAAGATTGATTCCTCTGGCTATTGTTGCATTAGTAGCTTCAGAAAAGTCTCCTGGTTCAGTCCAGATTCTGTTATGGTTAGGATCACAACAATGAGGTAGGGCCGAACAATTTCTATTGTAGTGGTCAATTGTTAACTTGTACAACAAGCAAATAGTGTTGTTTAGAGTGGTAGGTACAGCTGTCGTCGTAGGGACTTCCTCCGAGTGATGGGGAATCCAGGAACAAACATAACAACTAGTGTTAAAACCTAAACGTTTAGCAGTCAAATTAGCTACTTGGTACCAGGTGTTCTTAAAAACGTGGTGGGTGTTAATTACAAAATTTTTATCTTGTGATGGGGTAGCGTATGAATTCATCAGAAGCCATAACACTGCAAAGCTTAGCAATGTCAGACCAGATAATGTAATAATCTTCATGGTGTTGGCAGAGAAAAACAACTGGATGAATAGCCCCTCTTTTCAGAGAGTTTGACCACTAGGTGACAGGACTGCTTTTCTGCTGGGGTTTGAGACCAAAGGCCCTAGTGGTACCAATGCCCTTTGTAGCCCAGACTTCCTCCTGTCACACGTCTATTAATCCAATTGTCTCTGCAGTTTGCAATGTGAAAGGTGAATCCAGGAAGGTCTCTCGGCAATCTTCACAGCTGTGGGAGTGGCTAACAGAACTTGGAAAGGTCCTTCCCACTTTGGGCTTGTCCAGTTCTTTCTCTTGATGACTCTGATGAATACCCAATCTCCAGGCTTTATGGGGTTCTCAGGATCCTGTAACACAGAAGAAGATACAGGCAAGCTATGTGCTCTTTATACTTCTCTAGTCTGAATAATTTTCCTCATGTAATCAGCTAGGGTTAATTCTTCATCTGCTTTCTGTAGGCCTGGTGCAGTAATGGGCAATTTATATGGTCTACCATAAATTATTTCAAAAGGAGTTAATCCCTGATTTGTTGGGGTTATTCTCATATAGAGTTTAACTAAATCTAAGCATTCTGTCCATGGCCTTTTTGTTTCTTCCATACATTTTCTTAGCCTGCTTTTTATTGTCCCATTATTTCTTTCAACCAGACCTGCACTTTGAGGAGGATAGGCACAATGATTTTTTAACGCTATTCCTAAATGTTTTGCCATGTTTTGAATAACTTCATTAACAAAATGTGGTCCATTATCTGAGTAGATAGTCTCTGGTATGCCATGATTGGCAATGCTTATTTTGCATAACGCTTTTGCCACTGTTAGTGCATCATTTTTGGCTGTTGGAATAATCTCAATAATTCTAAAATTACTACAACGATTATTACAATTAAAATGATAGTAAAACACGCAATAAGAAACGTTGTTTTTTCTGGATAAAATCAGGCCTTAGTTCCAATTTATTTTTTGTTTTTGTTTTAATTGTTTTAAGGATCGTATAGTTTTATGTTCCGGTTTCATGTTCCCTCATTTTGAGTCAATAGACTTTTCTAATCTAAGAACAGTACAATTTTTAGATCCGCACAGGACGTCCCTTGAATGCCTTTCTCTCCGTACGTTAACACCGTCAGGTTTCAGGAGGAAATGGCATGCATAAGGATTATGTCGTGTGCCTGCTTAACTTATACCAACCTAGGGTCGGTACTTTTGTTTTTGAGTTCTGCTGTTTTGTATTTTTACTGCCTTCAGTGGCGTTCTTTATATCCCTCTGAGGTGGTTTTAGATTTCACCGATCTAATCCGTTACAACCTTCCCATATAATCAACTGTTTTATACCTATTTTATTCCTATTTTGTCCCGGGAAGGCTCAATACCTGACTCCCTAGTCAAAGGTTTAAAACGTCTTTTAAACCTGAACAGCAGAACTATACCCTCTCTGTCATAGTTAGATATTTTTTAAAATAAAGGTGCAAAAAACCAAACTGGTACTCACAATCTCCCCCCTGTGCGAGCGATTCAAACCGAGTCGATCGCAAGGGACCAGGGATGAAGGTGTCCGGCGGAGCTAAGACAGCTGGCCAGTGAAGCAAAAACGCAGCCTGGACTTTGGTGAAGGCGGGATCCCTTTCAGCCCTCCGGCGAAGACCTTCCCCCGAGGACCAAGCGTCGAGTCACGGCACCAGAAATGTTAGGTTATTTTAACTCATAGGTAACCTAGAAAGGAAAGCACACACAGAGGAGATGCGAAATGTGTTTGCTCAATTGAGGGAGACCGTGCAGTAACAGAAATGACACACCAGTCCAAGTTCCATTCCAGCCGAGTCTCAAAGATGTTGAGAATCCCAGCTTCTATTTATTCACACATTTGAACCGTTTCACCACACCCCCATAGTCTTATCTTATCACCATACAACACACAGCAGAACTGTTTCTAACGGTTTGTAGGTGCATCCTGTTTGCACAGCATATTTTTGCAACGTCAGCTCCTTATAAGCACATTTCCTTAAGAAAGTTCTTACCCCCACACTAAAAGTTACTTCCCTTAGTCTTGACACACAAAGTTAAACAAAAGAACAGACTGCATTTATCAGATACTCTCCAACAGGCATGAAATCCGAAAATACGCTCAGCTGGCCTGGGAAACGCAAGCGCGCCCCAACCAAGCAGATGCTGAACCCAAAGTGCTGCAAATTCAGGCAGCAGAGGAGCAGTGCCTCCCACTGGAAGGCAGAGAAGCTACCCCCACTCCAACCATGGCTGGAGATGGACCTAGGAAACAACATAGGTTTTCATCACAGAGCCAGATTATTATTGGTCGGATAGGAAAACATCCCATAACTACCATGAAAGAGAAAGTTTGATGGTAGAGTTCAGAGTGAAACTATAAAGAAGGGAGATGTTGAGGATGCTTGTCGCAGGTATTTGTTTAAAGCAGTCCAGCGTTTGATGAGTCTATCCAGATCATCAGAGCCATCCAATCCTCCAGGTTATCCATACTTTGAACCTCCTTCTGTATGACTAGATTAGTTTATGTGCTCAACCTTGCCTGAGGAGGGAACCAGAGCTATGCCGTCTCCTGGGAAGCCACTCCAGCTCAAGGTCTGTGACCCAGGCACCACCAGCCACAGCCAAGAACGGGCCCTGGTGCTCTGCAGCCAGTCCAGACCAGGAGCTGACCGCAGAATCCTGTGGGATTTCAAGAAACAATTGCTCCCTCGCTTACAAGTCCATCACGTCAGCGCCCTCTTCTGGTTACAGATGGGAATGGAAAATGCACACCCCCAGGTATGAACCTAAACATTTTGACGTGGTTAAGATGCAGGAACAGGATCCAACTTTCACCTCATCCAGAAGCTGGTGATTTACCGTTTACCACCAGGCATGATGCTGCCACCACCATGTGCGACCCATGAGCTAGAAGCTTTTTCTTGCAGCCTTCCAGATCTTAGGCTGAATACAGGTCCGTTGGTCTACGCCCACAACAAGCGAGGTCCGCCTCCATGGGCTGACCTAACAGACCAAAGGGGATCATCTTAACCCCCATCCATGACTTCCTTGCATGTGACCAGAAGAGCCCCAGGTGCCATTAACACAGGTAATGAGTGGAGGATAGACCAGTAAGTAGTCCTAACAGAGCAGGTGCATGTTTTAAAACTCACCTCTAGCATGCACTAACAACTAAATGCATCCATAATTTTTGTTTTGTTTTAGAGTAATCTGCAGACGTGTAGATTAAGACCTTTCAGGCTACAGTAGGAACTGTAAATACATTCTAAGTGCATTGAAATAACTCTTTCAGGTTTGCAGTTTCTCTTTTGGAAGTGGTTAAGTGACACATTGGTATTATTTAACACAAGACTAATCTGCACACCATCTCAGTAAGTGATGGATCCAGATTTATTCTAGATTTAGAAATCCTGAAAGCCACTACAACTGCTACCTGCACAAACCCACCTGACATAGCCTGAACACAACTATTTCAAGGTTTGTTAATAATAAAAAATTCAATCTTTTATCCATTGAATTTAATTTGACTTTCTCAAAGTCCCTAAGAAAGCAGATTGTACAAAGTCACACTATGGCCTTCACAGTGGTTCTTCCTGTAAATGAATGGTCGACACTGCAGTAGTGTTGCACACCTCCTGCAGGCGATTCAGACAATAACAAGCTAGAACGAACTTGTTACAAATGTTATGATTGTTTGTAGCTCCTCCCATGCTAACGGCATACGCCAAACCCAGTGCCTGATGGGGGCTAGCTAATCAACATTTTACCCCAAATGTCATACTCTTCCCTGTCCTGTCCTGTCCTTTCCCTTCTCCATCCTTGCAAGCACTGATGAGGAATCAAACCACAAGTATGATGATGACAATGTGGGTAATTTTTTTGTTTTGTTTTTGTTTTATATATATGCCATACATTTTAAACTTTTATTAGTGGAAGGTTAGTCTCTGCCCAGACTCAGGTAGCCCTGCCCAGACACACCTTGAAATAATTGGACCCAGTGTAGCTCAAGAGACTGTAAAGATATTCCATCCTTCAGATCTAAAGGGGGAGATGCTGGGACCAAAATATTTGTTTTTGTTTTTTCATTGCTCTTCGAATGGACTGAACTATTAAACCTTCCCTGCCGCAGAAGGACAGCGACGTTTCCTGGTTCTCATGGGAAATGAATCAACTTCTAGTTCCAAAGACTGAACATTGGTTCAATGCTTCAGAACTAAGGGGGGAAATTGTGGTGGAAAATTGTTATTCAAATACGAATTAAGTGTATATTCTCTGTTTAGTGAATGCATCTAGGGTAAAATGACAAGGTTATTGCTCCAACTTAATGTTTATGATATATATGTGTCAGGTCACCAGAGAGACAGACGCCGGGGCAGTAAGATAACAGTCTGGCCTTTGGATGTGCTGCTTTATGCGTTGCTATGACTCGCATGAAGCAGTTACTCTGGAGGCGGGGCGTGAAGGTTGGAGAAGACATCTACAGAGATAAACAATGATTGCTGAATACTATTTAAGCGGTTAGAAAGGTTGGTTAGGGTGATGCACGAGTAACTCTGTCTACTCCATGGTCTGGCCAGACATGTTTGAATTAAATACTTAAACGCCTTCTGGGACTCAAGTCTTCTTTATTATGGAAACCTTGAGACACTTTTTTTGCCATAACAATGTTGTGATTGCATTTATCATAAGATGAACTGACTGAGTGTGTTGGGGGTCACTACTAGGATTGCTGGGAAATGTGGTCTTCCAACAGTCTGGAAGACCACATTTCCCAGCAATCCTAGTAGTGACCCCCAACACACTCCTATTGGTCTGTGACCACCCATGGTGACATTGGCAATGACATCACAGCCAAAGGGGGCTATAAAGAGTAGTCGCGCCCATTTTCAAACTTTTCTCCAGCCAGAAGTTCTTGGATGAACTACTGCTGAACAGAGGACATCTCACCGGTGAAGATTTTCTTTTGTTCTGACCCGCTGGACCGGGGAAGAACTCATTTCAAAGCTTTGAAGTGCTCATACAGTTTGTGTATCTCGTCTGAGCTATATCAGAACTGTTCCAAGACAGTTCGTTAGACGTCGACCTACAGGCCATCCAGTCTGCCTTTGGGCCACACGGTCCTTAAATCCTGTACAGTTTTTTTTTATAACTCTTCCTTTTCTTGCTCAACTACGGACACAATTTGCTCTCCTCCTAGTGGACTGGACCTCCTTCAAGGCAAAGTAGGACTGAACCGGTTCATTTATACTTATATTGTGTCTGGGCGGAGATAAATAGAGAAAATAGAGTTTTAACGAGTTAGATCCCGTTCATTGTTGGTTTAAAGTGTTTTTAAGCGCTGTACCTGTTTGCTCATTTTTGCGTCGCCGCACACATAAGTTTGAGCTGAAATTGCTGTGCTTCTCGCTCGCTCGCTCGCTCTCTCTCTTTCTCTCTCTCGCTCGCTCCCTCCCTGATCACCGTCGGCAGAGTCGGGCTCAAAATGGCCTGCGTTAGCTGGTCTTAGCTGAAAGGTTTAACTCCATTTTCTTTGAGGCCTTCCACACGGACGCTTCAGCCCATGTGCTCTGTCCATTGTAGCCAAAGCTAGTTTACAGCCCTTTGTTCCCTTACACTACATGTGCTCCCCTCCATCTTGGCACAGAACTGAGATTTATGACTTTGTCCCACAGGCTATCTGTGACTTGGGCTCCCTGGAGTGAGGGCCACCCCCTCCTTTTCTGACCCGAACCTCAGCTGTCTCACTGATTTCATTTCATGTTAATTGTGTTTAATTTTCACCTATTATTGTTGTCTAAGATCTGTAGTAATTTTTGCATGCTTTAGAATAGATGGGATTTTCTATTTTCTAAATAAAGTCCCCTTAAAGAGATGTTGTCTGGGATTACTTGGAGTGATGCGTACAATTATCAATGTCCAAAGCGTAAGAACCTTTTCCTTCATTTGTTTAATTATCTCAGCCTTATCAGGCTGGTAATCATAAACATACACTGAGACTGAACAATTTGGCTATATGTTCCTGGAATCCACCAGGATGGTGCCCCTAAACTTGGTAAGTTTTACATAAAATTATTAATCTTATTAATAATTGTCCTAAGCAATTATTCATAATTATTCATAGCCAAATCCTACTTATCTGCGGCACAACACCAGAAATGTTTTCTTAATAAAGATACACTTGAATTGCACATGTATATTTTGTTGTTCTTAATCATTAAACAATCTCCTCAGGATCTATAAGATCCTAGATTAAATTTGGCACGTTTTCCCTCTTTTCAATCGTTCTCTACAGAGAGACACATGTTGCTGTATCTGCCATTTTAGGATGAATGGGGATGAATTAAACATTCCAGGGACCAGTGAAGTGGGAATGAGAGCTGGAAGAGGAAAATTGAATGTTGATGACTTGTGAATAGTGGACGGTGATATTCCACTGAGCTTTCACTAAAAGCTTCGAGCCACAGGGAGACAGGACATTTGTCATGGGTACAGAAACCTGATATGACAAGATGCTGTCATCTTTACCATACACCAGTTAAATCACAGTTGGGGTTTTCTGTCATCTATGGTTCAGCATACCCCCCTCATGCCGACCTCACTCGACTAATATCAATCTGGTTTGTTTTATACATCTTTCAAATGCATCATTTCTGCTGGTTGCTCAGTTTGCACATTTAAATATTTGTATAAAGTCTTTTACCTTATTTTAGGGATTTTATTACATAAGAGAATGATGAGTGGGTTTCACATGGCACCGTTTTTGACACCTAAATTAAGACCCCCATTTATTCCTGAAGTTGTTTGGGGATATTGGATATTTTGTTATATTGTATTAGTCTCGGCCTGCACAGTGGCGCAGTTGGTAGCACTGTTGCCTTGCAGCAAGAAGTTCCTGGATTCCAATCCCAGGCTGGGGTCTTTCTGCATGGAGTTTGCATGCTCTCCCTGTGCATGCGTTGGTCCTCTCCGGATACTCCCACACTCCTCCCACAATCCAAAAATATGGTCTCTCTAAATTGCCCTTAGGTATGAATGTGTGCGTGCATGATTGTTTGTCCTGTAAGTCTCTGTGTTACCCTGTGATGGAATCCCCTCTCTCCCTGTGACTGCTGGAGATAGGCACCAGCGCAACCCTGCATACGATGGACGGGTACAGAATATTGATGGATGTATTAGTCTCACATGATTTACAAGAATGAATGGATAAAATACATGCATTCTTCCCCCTCCAAACACGGCGAGTGGTGTTTATACCAAAAAGTTTTATTTTGGTCTCATCTGACCACATGACATTCTCCCAATCCTCCTCTGGATCATCCAGATGGTCTCTGGCAAACTTTAGATGGACATGTGCTGGCTTAAGCAGAAATGCAGCAGTATTTTAATCCATGATAACATAATGTGTTACTAATAGTTACCTTTGTTACTGTGGTCCCAGCTCTCTACAGGTCATAGACCAGTTTCCCCCTTTGTAGTTCTGGGCTGTTTCCTCAACGTTGTCAAGGTCATGTGTACCCCACGAGGTGAGATCTTGCATGGAGCCCCAGGTTGAAGGAGATTGTCAGTGATCATGTATTTTTTCAATTTTCTAACTATTGCTCCAATAGCTGATCTTTTTTCACCAAGCTGTTTGCCTATTGTAGATTGTACAAGACTGGGATGAGACAATCTTGTCCCTGGTGTTCTTGGAGAGCTCTCTGGTCTTGGCCATGGTGGAGGTTGGAGTCTGACTGTTTGAAGGTGTGGCAGGTGTCTTTTATACATATAACAAGTTCAAACAGGTGTCATTAACACAGGTAATGAGTGGAGGATAGAATAGCTTCTTAAAGAAGTAACAGGTCTGTAAGGGCCAGAATTGTTGCTTGGTTGTAGGTGCTAAATACTTATTTTCTGCACCATTATACAAATAAATTCTTAAGAAATCATAAAATGTGATTTTCTGGATTTTTCTTTTACATTCTGTCTGTCACAGTTGAAGTGTACCAACGATGAAAATTACAGACCTCCCTCATCTTTTTAGGTGGGACAACTTGCACAAACGGTGGCTGCCGAATACTTCTTTGCCCAAGTGTTGGTGGTCGATAAACAGTACATATAATAGTAGGAGTAGATACAGGGAGCTGGGATGCGGTGTATTGGAATAACTGGAAGAGTGGGGCAGAGACAGGCAGGACTTTCTATTGCTTCCGGTGTATTATGGCAAGACCTCCGCCCTTCCCCGAGTCACGAGGTTGACAGATGTAAACAAACTCAGGCGGAGTGGATTCGTTGAGTGAGACAAAGTTATTACAATGTTGTCACGATTCAGTCAAGCAAAAGAAGTCTAACTTACGGTCGGAGAGAATCTGGAGGAGGTGTCCCTTACCGGTAAGAGATGTTTAATAGGCTGAAGTTGACATTGGAATTTGCATGCTTGACAGTAGGCTTAACCGACCTAACCAGGTGGGCGAACGCAGCGTGGTTAACAGTCCAGTCAGTATTGCACGGAGGACGATGAGTTCTGGACCAGAATGACTCACTTCAATTCAATTTTCAATTCAATTCAGTTTATTTATATAGCGCCAATTCACAACAGATGTCATCTCAAGGCACTTAACAAGAAGTAATTTCAATACATTTATACAAACGTTCCAATCAGTTAAAAAGTTTCCTATTTAAGGAATCCCAGCAGATTGCGTCAGTCATTGGCGTGAGGTTGGGCAGACTTTCCAACCACAGCAATCCTTCAGCAATCCCTCATACTGAGCAAGCGACGGTGGAGAGGAAAAACTCCCCTTTAACAGGAAGAAACCTCCAACAGAACCAGGCTCAGTAGGAGCGGCCATCTGCCACGACCGTCTGGGGGTTTGAGAAGACAGAGCAGAGACACAGAAGGAACAGAAGATCTGATATAAGAGAACTTTCTATGTTACAGAAAGTAAAAAGTTGATAACAGGACACAGTGGATGTTCAGTTACTGGGAGCATCATCCCAGTCGATGCCCCCCGTCCAACAGGGCATTGCAGCCAAGCAGGATACCAGACCAGGTGTAGCTTCTATGGAGAGAAAAACAGTGAGAGAAAACGGAGTTAACAGTCGAAATAACAGAATGTACTGTAATACAACTGGAGAGTCGTAGGAGAAAAGGAAGTAGCAGAGTGAAGAAAATTGGTAAGTCTGTCCTCCAGCAGTCTAAGCCTATAGCAGCATAACTATAGAGATAGCTCAGGATGACCTAAGCCACTCTAACTGTAAGCTCTTTAAAAAAGGAAAGTTTTAAGCCTGGCCTTAAAAGTAAACAGAGTGTCTGCCTCACTGACTAAAGCTGGGAGCTGGTTCCACAGCAGAGGAGCCTGATAACTAAAATATCTGCCTCCCATTCTACTTTTAGAAATCCTAGGAACTACAAGTAAACCTGCAGTCTGAGAGCGAAGTGCTCTGTTGGGAACATAAGGAACAATTAGATCTCTGATGTATGGTGGAGCTTGATTATTAAGGGCTTTGTATGTAAGAAGAAGGATCTTAAATTCTATTCTGGATTTAACAGGGAGCCAATGAAGGGAAGCTAAAACAGGAGAAATGTGATCTCTCTTTTTAATATTCATCAGAACTCTTGCTGCCGCATTTTGGATAAACTGAAGGCTTTTAATGGCATTTTGTGGACTTCCTGATAGTAAAGAATTACAGTAGTCCAGCCTTGAGGTAACAAATGCATGGACTAGTTTCTCAGCATCACTCCTGGACAGGATGTTTCTAATTTTAGCAATATTCCAGAGGTGAAAGAAAGAAATCCTAGAAACCTGTTTAATATGGGATTTAAATGTCAAGTATTGGTCAAAAATAACGCAGAGGTTCTTTACGTTATTACTGGGGACCAATTTAATGCCATCCAGAAGATGTGATTGACTAATCAGTTTCTGTTTTAGAACTTCTGGTCCAAAGACAGCAACTGCTGTCTTGTCAGAATTTAAAAGCAAAAATGTTCGGGTCATCCATGTTTTTATGTCTTCCAGACATTCCTGTAATCTACCTAACTGACTGGGTTCATCAGGATTTATGGATAAATATAGTTGTGTATCATCTGCATAGCTGTGGAAATTTATCCCATGCTGTCTAATGATCCTACCAATTGGGAGTATATATATGGTGAAAAGAATTGGTCCAAGCACAGAACCCTGTGGAACTCCACAAGTAACCCTTGAGAGTGAAGAAGATTTATCATTTAGATAAACAAACTGGAATCCAGAAGTGTTGTTGATGTGGAGGTTTCACCGAGATCCTTGATATAATTTATGTACCTGCGGTGGTGCTTGAAAGTGATGCCTGGATGGAAATGAAAAGTCAGGTGGAGGGGACAGCCAGGTAGAAACTGAGTACCGGAGGAGGACTGTTGCCAGGTGGGGGATGATGTATAAAACGGCCTAGGTGAGCTCTAACCACATGTTCCCCACAGTAGATCCACATCTTCAGGTCCAAGCACTGAGTTAAGATGGCTGGAAGCGGGTGTTGGAAGGGATTTTATCACTCTAAGTTAAAGCCTCTCTTAAAGGAACAGACACTCATTTAATTTTCTGACTCCTAGGCTCTCTCTGGCTCTTGTTTCACCTTCCAGTTTGCTCGTTCATTTCTGAAAAAAAGGAGCTATAAGAACAACGAACATCAGTTACAGATTTTAACAGCGAGACGTCTGCAACTGGGCCCAGTTCTCCTTAACTGAGCCCCGTTCTGCATCAGCAAACAGTTTTTACTGAATCACGGCATGAAACCCCTCCCCACAGCTTCTTCACATATAGCAACGCGTGATGTACTACACTCTTCTTGATTGTTCACTGTTGCTAAGTGTTTCCACATGCGCTACAGAATTAAACCCCCATCCAACATTTACAGAATTTTTATCTCTTCATCTCCCTCTATTGACCTCTTACAATAATAAGAGGTCATTATATATAAAGAAAATCACACTTATACACATAACAATTTTAAGTTCTTTTTCTCTGCAACTTTTTCGGATCAGTTGTCTAGTCATCTTGTTCTGGCCGGGAATTGTGATCGTCCAGCTTGCTCTTCTATGACCTGGGGTGAGAGGTTACTAGCACATCACCCACAGGCAGATAACAGTGTATTTTTTCAGTACCCTTGAGTTTGACAACTCTCAGGACTCTGCATGCAGACCAGAGGATTATTCTGCCTCTTGGCAGGGGTCTTAGCTTATTTTCCTTCGAACCCTGCTGACCCAGCCGGGCGGCTCTGCGTTTCAAGCTGCCCTGCCAACTGATGGTGCAAGTGTGCTGAAGTTGGAAACCTCTCAGCAAAGGGCTCAAGTAGATCCTGGGTTGAGTGATCTGCTCCTCGCTGTTCTGCACCCGCTCAGGACGCACCTGAGATGACATCCAGGAGCAACAAGCCAGTCTCCTCAGTGGGAGTGCATTGGCTTCAGCCATTTTCTTTAGTCTGACAACCTGAGAGATCCTGGTCTGGTTGGCTGCTGGTCTCTCACCTGGTCAACAAAGCCAAAAAGAAAAGCTTGTAACTAATTAGCTTTTTCTGTTTGCTTTATTCATAATTGTATCTACAGTCAACAAAAATATAAACACAACACCTTTGTTCCTGCTCCCATTTTTCATGAGATGGACTTAAAGATCTAAAATTCATTCCAGATACACAATATTACCATTTTATTGTGGGCAGTATAAGGTACACCTGTGCACTAATCATGATGTCAGATCAGCATCTTGATGTGGCACACCTGTGAGGTGGGATGGATTATCTCAGCAAAGCAGCAGTGCTCACTACCACACATTTAGACTGATTTGTGAACAATGTTTGATAGAAATGGTAATATTGTGTATCTGGAATGAATTTTAGATCTTTAAGTCCATCTCATGAAAAATGGGAGCAGAAACAAAGGTGTTGCATTCATATTTTTGTTGAGTGTATATGAAAAGTGTATGGCCTGTGACATTCCTGAATTTCATGATCTCAGACTTTAGCCAAAATTATTAACTCCTAAAAATCTCCTTTGCTTGTAATGATCAACTCTACTACGTTAGCATAGATTCAGACGATTTAACTCACTCACCCTGATTGGTGTAAGCAATAGGTTAAGACTTTGTGTAAAAAAAAGTTAATCCAAATGTCTGGCCCAAAATTTGCTGCACATTTATATTCAGATGAGTTACCCTGGTTTGCTTAAACTTGGCCTTGTTAAAATAACTTAATGTTAATATCACTCTTAATCAGAATTTGCAGCACATCTGGTATCTAGATGCTGAGCTAATCCAGTGTGTTTTGAGAAACCACTGCTTGTGATCAGAGTTAACTTTAAAGTTAATCTAATGTTTAAATCCCCCGCCAAAGGGAAAGGGGGTGAAGGTTTGCTAACTCACTAATATTTGTTGGAAATTCAGAGTAGCATCTTAACAATTGAAGTAACTCATAAGACGCAGCTGGAGCTGTCAACCTGCGCACCTGTTCTGAGCACGCATATGTAAACGTGGTGACATATGCACAGCTAAACATGGCTAGTTGGCTGGACATTTGTTAGGATTGTGTGTTTTTGTTTTGCTTTCAGCAACTTTTGTTGTTTTGTAGTTCAGCAAAGATGGAGTTAGAATCTCAGATGACTGAGGCAGTGAGCTTTGCAGATCCAGCAGAAATGGAGAGGCAGAAGGTTGGTGCTGGTCTAGTTGGGTTGTCTCCAGATGAGTGGAATGATTTGAATAATATCTATCTCGCTGAATGCAATGATCAGATGCAAAAGTTGGTTAACTTTATTGAGAATCCCACCAGAAATGCCCAGATTTCAGACGTTGTTTGTAAATTCACACTTTTGTATCAGACGAAATCACAACTAGAGACTAAAAGATATCTCCAGTTACAGGTTGACCACCAGATGGGACTGCAAAAAGAGCATGCTGTGAAGATTGAGCTCTCTAAAGATGAGTTGAGGATGGAGAATGCTGGAGCAGAGATTGGAAATCTGAAGGCACGTGAGGTCGACAAGTCTGCAGTCCAGAAGGTAACATTCTTTAATTACCTCCAGCAGCAGCCTCACTTACAAGATGAGACAGACAGTTCTGTAACTTCCAGTGCAGAACCTAGAGCAGAATCTGTTTTTCTCAAAATGGATGGACAAACTCCAAACATTGAATCTTCCCAGGTTAC
This sequence comes from Valencia hispanica, assembly GCA_963556495.2. Classification (NCBI taxonomy): domain Eukaryota; kingdom Metazoa; phylum Chordata; class Actinopteri; order Cyprinodontiformes; family Valenciidae; genus Valencia; species Valencia hispanica. The sequence continues at coordinate 2,061,289 of OY747709.1, forward strand.
TCCCACAGAGACCAGGGAAGGATTTAAAGTTGAGAGCCGTCCCAGGGCTGCTTTGCCTCTCAAAGAAGACCAATCCCTGGACTTGGTCAATTCTATTGGGCCAAAATGCACCCTCCTTTCTTACTCTGTGTCGCCCCCCTGGGGGCCAAGAGAGTCACCCATTTGACCCATTACCACCACATGTAACATTTCACACATTGGAAGGCTCTGGATCACACCACGAGTGGTTTTTTCCTCCAAAAACATTTGGTTCAAATGTCTCCACCATTCATCACCTTTAAATCTTTGTTCCTTCATAACCTCCATGAAACTATACGGTATGATGTAACTATGCATTGCAGGACAAGGAACCTCAGTATGACAGAGGTTCGGAGATATGCCCAGCTTGTATGGGAAACGCGTGTCCGTCCAGACATGGAAGGGGGAGGAGCCACAGCCAGAGTGTTAAACGTACAGACAGGAAACAAACGTAACCAAAAGTGTAAAACCAGCTTCCCAGTTCTACAACAGAACCAGGGAGGTGGTAACCAGTGGCAACCAAAATGCAAGCCACCAGTTAAGAGACAGAAACCTTTCCACAATGCAAAACAAAGAGGTAACATTGATAACGTTTTTGATCAATCCAAAGAAGTGTTAACTATGCAGGACTTGGACATGATCTGCAGGTGTTTTGTCACTAATTTAATGGAGTTTTTGACTTACAGGACCATTGAGTTGTTTCAGACTGACATGCAAAATGTGTCAAACCACAACCAAAGAGAGACGGTAACTAATTTCTAATGCCTCTATTCTGTTTATCCTTTTATTTCTCACAGTTGTATACTTCAGATTATAAAGGTTAAAGCAGCATTATGATGGTGTTAAGATTTTTGGTTAAATGTAAATAAATTTATTTTAGTTAGCTTACTGCCCTGCCCAGACCTGTTTTGCCTGTCCAGACAGAACCTTTGAACGAAGTTGAACTTTGAACTCTACTCCTGCCCACAGGACCCAGTGACTTTGATTTCAGGACATGGCTGCATGGACCAGTTGTTGCTCTGATAAGGTGTGGATCACACCATACTCTTCAGACCAAAAAGGGGGTATGTTGCGGACACACAGCCATTGGGTGGCGCTAACCCACATTCTGAGCTCCAACAGGAGAAGAAGAGGACCAGAGGTTTTATAAGGACACAAGTTTCTGGGAGAAACTCTCTTCCGTTCGGGCTTTCAGCCAAACAGCGCCAGGAGAGATCCAATCCTTCTTTCGTGGGCGAGGGAAGGACATGAGTTTCTGGGAGAAACTCACTCCAAGGACGACAAAGACTGTGATCAATCAGGTGAATCGCAAACCCAGTTTGTTTTGAGATAAACCCCACTGTTCCACACTGAGCCCTACTTTCTGAGCAGATGCTGCCGTGTGGAGCGAACCGCTAACAAGCTATTGAATGCCGCAGAACCGCGTCCAGACTGGAGCATTACCCCAACCCCAACAAAGCCTGGGACAATGCTATCTTGAACCTGCAGATAAGGTGCTGTGTCAGTGAAATGAGGTGGAGCTGATCGCTGTTTAGCAAGCCGGAGAGGACGACACGTCGTCCAAGCTAATAAGATAAGATAAGATAAGAGATACTTTAATAATCCCCAGGGGGAAATTAAGTTTCGGTACAACCAATCCAAGATCATACAAACAATTACAAACATTAACGCAATACAGGATTTCGAAGACCGTGGTAGCAGCCGGTTTTACCAGCGCCCCTTTTAGCAGATAGAAATGATTCACAATATGTAGGGGGGGTGAACAGGGGAAAAAAGGCAACTCAGCCCAGCCCCCTACAGGGAGCCGAGACGAGGTGCTGAAAAAACCCCTGCAAAAACATAGAAGCACATGTATCGGTCATAACATATGAGAACACAAATGGGATGGGGGGAGGTTCGGGAACCCTCCGTACAGAGAAACCGGTCGCGGCCATCCAAAGCAAGCGCCCATCATTTCGCTGTCCGAACAGTGGGCAGGAGTCTTAGGGTACTGCGAGCATGTTGAAATCCAGGAGTGCGTGCATGTCTGTAGCTGTGGCGTGAGCATGCATGCATGTATGTGTGCATTAATGTGAGACAATGAAACTCCTCTCAGTTCAATCCCAGAGTCTGTCGCCTGTGATGTAATATACGACCTTGGGGCTGAGTCAGGGAGCTCACAGGCTCATGTGGGGGATGGGGGAGTGGGGTGGGATGGAGCTTCCTTTTGCACACATATCCAAGGGAGTTTTTGTTTGGTCTACCAAGACCAGGGAGTCAAATGCTACCCGCGATCCAACAGCCACAATCCTCCCACTGCTAATGGACCGCAGCTGTGGTTAGCCTGCGGGCTAACATTGTTTTAGCTTCGCCCATCATCCACGGAGCAACTTGGAGAACATTAACCGTTCAATAAGGTCTGTCTGGGCAGAGGCAAGATTAGTTTAGTTTAAACAAGATTTAAGGGTTATATATTTTCAATGTGATTTGTTACTTTGTGCAATATTTAATTTATTGTTTGGATACAAACAGGCTGGTCGGGCTAGACTAACCTAGAGGTTTAAACTGTGATTTTCAAGGTTTCCGATGGAAAGTCGTTTTATATCCTGCAACCTGAGTTACTCAATCCGACAGTTTTCCTTTGTTTTGATGCTTAATAAATGATCCAGAGTGACTTTAAGCAGCCCCACGTGAGTTAGCTATAAGCTACATGCTCTAGCGAAACACGTGGGCCCGCCATTGACGTATTTTTATTCATGAACAATAGACCAATATTAATGCTATTCAAAATAGAGATTGACTTTAAAACAGATAGTTTAAACACTGTTGTGCCACAGATAGGTAGGTTTTGGCTATGAATAATTATGAATAATTGCTTAGGGAAATTATTAATCAGATTAATAATTTTATGTAAAAATTATCACGTTTAGGGCACCACCTGGATTCCAGGAATATCAATAGCCAAATTGTTCAGTCTCAGTTTATGTTTACCTGCCTGATAAGGCTGAGAAAATTAAACAATATATGAAGGAATAAGTTCTTGGCTTACCTGAACAGCAAGTTACTACACATGTAGGTGAAATAACAACAACGGTTTTCCAAAATACAAGAGTTTATTACAAAAAGAATTCACTTTCAGTTAACATACTTTAATCAACAAACTCACCAAACTAGTAAAACACAACTAAACTACTAAGAAAAGAATAACGATAATAAAACTCACACTCAGAAGTAAAACAGTAAAAGTGATAAAAATGCACAGAAATAGAAACAACAATAAATTGATAATGATGTCACAGTTCAGAATGAATATGTTTGCTCAAAGACCAAGGCTTTTTGAGACCGCCTTCTTGGTAAGTCAAAATACTAAATTAGATTGACATAATTGGTACAGCCGTTAACATCAACATAAAGTCTAAATACTAAATTAGATCAATCACTGCAGTGACCGATCCATTAAATAGAATCAATTATCTAAAGGTTATTGGTTTCTAATTCAGCAAATGGTTTAATGAAACATTGCTTCTTCCAAATAATGTTTTCTTCACTTCTGCTTTGCATTGTGAATTGATAGTTTGAAAACAAACCAGAATGTGCTGATTAGTCTTGAACTAATCACAATTAGTTTAAAACTAACTTAGCTTCATTCCCAACACTGTTCAATACAAGTCTTGGCCTTTGAGCAAACATATTCATTCTGAATCGTGACATCATTATCAATTTATTAATTATTGTTTCTATTTCTGTGCATGTTTATCACTTTTACTGTTTTACTTCTGAGTGTTAGTTTTATTATAGTTATTCTTTTCTTGGTGGTTTAGTTGTGTGTTGCTAGTTTGGTGAGTTTGTTGATTAAAGTATGTTAACTGAAAGTTGAATTCTTTTGTAATAAATTCTTGTATTTTGGAAAACCGTTGTTGTTATTTCACCTACACGTGTAGTAATTTGCTGTTCAGGAACGCCAAGAACTTATTCCTTCATTTATTGTATAATTATTTCAGCCTTATCAGGCAAGTAAGCATAAACATAAACTGAGACTGAACAATTTGGCTATTGTATTCCTGGAATCCAGGTGGTGCCCCTAAACTTGGTAATTTTTACATAAAATTATTAATCTGATTAATAATTGCCCTAAGCATTAATAAGCATTAATAATAAGCATTAATAATAATTAATAATTATTCGACATAGCAATTAACACTAATAACAGTGTGGGGTAAGTCACAGGTTGATTTCAAAGCTTGTGCACCTATTTAACCGCACATGACCACAACCATATATGTATAGGAGAGAGTGCATATTTATTAGAGGTGTTTATCAGTGTCCAATGAAGTGTGAGTTGTTGTTGCTATTCACAAACTGTTTTGACAGCTAAGGCTTGGTTGCTTTGGTATTTGTTCATTGTAGCAGTTGCTTTTCAGCAGCTCTTTTGACAGCTAAAGGTTGGTTGCTTTGTTGTTTGTTTTCTTGTTGTCGTTTGTCTTCCCATAGCTTCAACAGATATGGATGAATCAGGTCCCCAGGTTGCGGCAGCTGTGACTCTCCAGGAGTTCACAGACTTACAGGTGCAACAGATCATTGGTAACGTCATCAGCTTGTCTTCAGAGGAACATGTTTGCTTAGATGGTTATGACATTGTTGAGTGTGAAGAAAGAATTCAATTCAATTCAATTCAAAATTACTTTATTTATCCCAAAGGGAAATTAAATGTTGTTGTAACTCATTATGCAAGTTCCTTCAAAGATTTGTTGTAGATGCTGATGGCTGTGGGTATGGATGATCTCTTGTAGCGCTCTTCAGATCTAAAGAAGCCTCTGACTGAAGACGCTCTGTAGTTGTATGACAGTCTGATGTAGAGGATGCTCTGGATCTATGGCGTCTTCTTTTCAACTCATCAGGGTTTTGTGGCTGTAGTTGAGGTCTTATTTGAGCTTTTGTGATGTTAATCAGCTGCTGCCAGTTGTAAACCACCTTGTTGCCATGGTTATGCATCATAACAAATGTCCAAAAATAAAAAGTATCAGCAAAAATCCTTCCAGCTGCACAGCATTCAAAACCAGAGAGAACAGTTGTCCACAAAAACAATGTTTCTACCAGAAATGGAAGAATTAAAGTTTAAAAAAAGAAAAACATATGAACCAAAGTAACAGAGCTACTCCAACATGCTGCCACCTTGAGCGGCGCAATTCCGGATGAATACAGGCATTGGTGGAATTCATGAAAAAGCCAGATAAGAAGGCTCAGATTTCAGATGTGTTTGGACAACTTGCCTTGTTTTACCAACGGAGAATGAAATTATAGGCTGAAAAATGTGCCAAATTGACTCAGGAACGTGACGAAGCCCTGGACAGGGAGCAAGTAACTAGAACAGAGCTCTCCAAAGCAGAAGCAAGGGTTGAACTGACTGAGAATAGACTGAAGGAGCTAAAGGACACTGAGAACATGAGGACCAGCCTCCTTTCCACAGAAGAAGAGGTGGAAGAGCAGACAGAGGAAACACCTGACGTGGGTCAGGTGGAGCTGCCTGCTTGTCCAAGGTTTACACCCCACATTAAAGCCACACCTCTCACCTCCACAGAACCTAGAGTAGGTGTTAATGTTAAATTTACAGCTGTCACTGTCAGAAAGCCACAGGGCCTGGGCTCTGCAGGGGGTCCAAAATGGAGGAGTAGCATGCAGCCAGCTGATCTGACTCACAGCAGCCTCTGCTTTGAACCAGTGTCCCCTCAGAGACAACCAGAGGGCCATCCTTGGGACTCAGGTGGACCAGAATATCATGATTCAGATGAGACAGGCCGACCCAGTGAGTACAGCATGTGCATAAGACAACTGGAATCATTGGCACAGGACATAGAACGCTTTGATCCAAGTGATTCTACTTCAAATGTTGACGATTACTTAAGAGAAGTAGAACGTTGCCTCCTAGACCAGCTCTACCCGTCGTCACGTGAGAAATTAAACCTTGGAAAACCACCTCCAGGGGTGTACACGGTTTCATGGAAACCTTACCCCCTGGGATCAGAAACTGCTATTCAACCCTCTGTCAAGCCTTGAGGGAAGAATATGCCAATTTTACAGATCAGGCCTCTGCAACACTAGGTGCTTTCTCTGTTAAGCAGAAGAAACATGAACCGCCGTGCTCCTGGTTTAGAGGAAGATCAGACTTTCAAATCTGTATTTCTTCATAACCTGCACAAATCTATTCACTTCCAGGTGACTATGTACAGCAGAACAAGGAAACTAAGGATGCAGGAAATCCAAAAAAATACGCTCAGCTGGCCTGGGAAACGCAGGCGCATCCCAACCAAGCAGATACTAAACCGAGACTGCTGGATATTCAGGCAGCAGAGGAGCAGAGCCTCCCACTGGAAGGCAGAAAAGCTCTTCCCACTCCAACCAAGGCTGGAGATGGACTTAGGAAACAACATAGATTTGCATCACAGAGCCAAGGGGGTGACAACTGGCGGAAGTTGAAACTAAAGCAGCCGGAGTATTAATGGTCTGATAGGAAAACATCCCATAACTACCATGAAAAAGAAAAGTTTGATGGTAAGGGTCAGAGTGAATCTATAACGAAGGGAGATGTTGAGGATGCTTGTCGCAGGTATTTGTTTGAAGCAGTGCAGCGTTTGATGGTTCCACCTAGATCATCAGAGGCATCCAATCCTCCAAGTAATTCAGACTTTAACTTCTTAAGCCCCAGGGTCTCTTCAGGTTCTCTCCAAGCTTCTAGCTCGAATAGGACATGCCCAACATTTAGTTTCTCTCTGCAAAAATAAACTCTGTGTAAACAATCTTGGTATCAAAAGGAAGCCAATGCTTGTGAGATTTAATCAGAGGTGTAAAAATTACAGCATATGTTACTGTGCCAAAGTAATTGTAGCTTGAACATAGACAAATTACAAGATTCTTTATTCACGCCTAATTATTTTTCTCATGTTACAGTATATAATACCATTAAAATATGCTCCAGTAGAATATAAACTGCAGATAATTATTAAACAACATGTGTAGATTACCTGTACCAAGATTCATGTTGATGAAGTGAAGTAGAGCAAAGTTACAGAAGCTTTAGTGAAACAAATAGCTACTTTTTTGCAGTTTGGCACAGTTCGGCACAATTTGGCAGTGAAAGTTTAACAGTGAAAGTTTTAATTTCTCAACACCTGATCAACAGATTGTATTGTATCGCAACAGTGAAGCCGTCTACAAGAAGGGACAGAGCAGACTGTACTTCTTGAGGAAGCTTAGGTCCTTCAAGGTTTGCAGCAAGATGCTGCAGATCTTCTACAAGTCTGTTGTGGAGAGTGTAATCTCTTCAGCCGTCATCTGTTGGGGTAGCAGCATCAGAGCCAGGGATTTAAAAAGGCTCAACAACCTGATAAAGAAGGCTGGTTCTGTTCTTGGGACAACTGTGGAAAATCTGGAGATGATAATGCAAAGAAGGATTCTTCATAAAATCAAAAAAATTATGGACAACCCTGAGCATCCTCTTCATGAGACAGTCACACAACAACAGAGCATCTTCAGTCGGAGGCTTCTTCAGTTTCGCTGCAATACAGACCGCTACAGGAAATCCTTCCTGCCCACAGCCATCATCATCTACAACAACTCCTTAAAGAATTGATTATATGAGCTATACCAACACTTAATTTCCCTCTGGGATCAATAAAGTATTTTTGAATTGAATTGAATTGAATTGAATTAAAGTTCAATTATATGCCTAAATAAAACTATTTTATATTGTTGAGGCTATGGCCTTTTACTGAACAAACTGCATCTCCCAGCATCCGTTGCGCTGCCCTCAACCCATTCTCATTGGTCATTAAACTTCGAAGTGAATCGGCCGAGCAAACAGACTTTCCTGTACGGGTAACCAGGGAGTCCGCTGGCCTCTGAGCTCTATTTAAACCGGCCTAAGTCCCTAGGCGCCCAAAGTCGGACGTCCGCTTTTCTGACCTCGGTTCTGCGCAAACCTCTCCCTTTAAACTGGACACTTTCTACGTTCTTCGTCGTGCACTGTGGAGAGCTGCCTCACCAAGTAGGATTAACCTGGTTTATATCTTTTGGTCTGGGTAGAGGAAAATTAGGTCTTGGATATATATATATATATATATATATATATATATATATATATATATATATAAATTTTTCTGTGGTTAAAAATAAGTCTGTCAACTTGTTAACCACTTATTCTTGGTCGTCTGTCGCTGTACACCTACCCTGAATGTGCATGCTTTTTGTGTTTTATTATTTGACTTTGGTTGCAACCAGAAGCAGTATATTATATTGTATTATTACCCGCCTTGTTTTATTGTCCGCTGCGGTCGGCGTGTGTCTGTTTAGACAGGTCGCGTGGCCTCAGTTGATCCCCTTTCTCCGTCGCCCCCATTTCTTTTGTCCAAGCCACCATTGCTTATTGAAATTAGCCTTTGTTGAATCGTCACGCGGTCTCCCTTTGTGAACCGATCGCGCCAATTGATAAGGCTTGGGTTATTGATCGCATTGAGGGGGTGAGCTGAACCCCCCTCATTCGCTCGCTGTCTCCCACACACACACACACACACACACACACACACACACACACACACATACACACACAGCCGCACACACACGCCCCCTTCCCTCAACGTTAAATTTGTTCTATATTTTTGCATGCGTTAGAAGAGATGGAAATTATGAATGAAATGTAATCTGTAAGGTTGACCTATTTCATTAATAAATTCCCTTAAGTAACGAGAAGTTTCCTGTGTTATTTCAGTGTGTGCTGTAAAGTTTGTTTTAATCCCCGCGGACGAACTCTACGCCTTTTCAGAGAGACTGACTGTCTGGTTTAATTAAAATTATCTCATTTATGAGATTGGTGCCCCTATATCTTTAATAAACAGGTTAAACTCGAACGTCATCAATAATTATATTAATATTAAATTATTGATTATAGTTATTGATGCTCAGAAAACCACACAAACTTTTTTTTAAATTAATAGTTACAACAATATTTTTGGGTAAAATATCCAACAATTATCACCCTATTTAAATAACACTATAACACAGAGTTAAACATGACTCCAACTGAAGAACATTTATTCAATTTCCAAATACAACAAAACTGTGAAATATACATATGAAATTGATAACAAAACTATTCACAATCCCCTCCTCTTATCAATGCAAATTTTCTTATATGGATGGTAATGTGCTTTGCATACAGTAACAATATGATCGTAGAGTGGCCTGATTTTTCCACAGACGACTCTAATCAGGATTGGTTTTTGTTTGTTTTCATTGTCCTCGTCATCATTCACAAAGCTGAGGTGCAATAATAACAACAACAAGATTGCCTCAAACTGCTTTTTCTGCATAGTGTTACGGGATAATTGAAAATTATATGGCCATTCACCACTCCAGCAGTAAGCTCTGTGTTGGACATTTACAACTCCGTTGTATATAATGATGGATAGGAAAACATACAAGTCTGTTACAGTGAGGGGAGTCCATAGGAACTTTCTGCCAGCGTCTCGTTTCTTTTTGTGGCATTGGTATTGTCGATAATTGTCCAAATTACAGATGAACTGAAGAAGAGCTGGAAGAGAGAGAAGGAAGACCATGCTGCTGTTTGGTCAAATGTATGTAGGGCCCGGTGGCCTCGTGGGGATGAACCTAAAAGACTCAGGAGTGCTGTCCTCCTCATGTTTGTGGCACCACACATCTTCCCCCACTGGAGTGTCAGCAGACCTCTTTGGACAGCCGTTGCCTTAGCTTTCCCCATTTTTGCCTTCTTGGTTGGCTGCACAGAAGTTGAAGAAAAAGAGTTAGAAGAAATATACATATAGCAAGTACAACCCACAAATATATTTTTACATACATCCATGTACACACATCTGCACATATATCCACACATAAATTCATATATATATATACAAAATTTATACATTTATACAAAATGTATATATATATATTATATATTATATATTTATACAAAAATTGTCTATATACAAACATCTAAGAACGCAATTAGAAAAAAAAACATCTATATAAAATGGCTGACAGAGCTATTAGCATTAGCAGCGCTAGTTAATAATATTAATAATAATATTATAATAATTATCGCCACAGCTTCGTCAGTGATGATTCTCTTCTCTCTTCGTCACCTGCACATCTGCTCACGTGATCACCTGCGCCAAAAATTAACTTAATGCTATATCCACGTGCAAACACTTTGTTTGAGCAGGAGAGACGCGCGTAGGCGCCCAACTAGGCAACTTGTTGTTTTCCTTTTATAATTTTTTCTTTTCTTTTCTTTTTATTTTATCTATATATGGTTATGGCAAAGCATGAAGTTTTTTTTACTTTTTCTTTTCTAAATACACACTGGTTATTCTGGAAATACAGTCATATCACGGTGGATTATTCTTTTCAGCAAGAAAAAAACAAAGGTAAGGAAAATGTATCCTCTTTTCAAATGCTGTACGTATTTTTGGGCTTATTTTGCTGCTCATTTGCTGAAATTTGCACGTAGCGTGATGAACCTTGCAGCTTTAGAATTTGTTAGATGCTGGCTTTCAGGGAAGGGAAAGTTTGCTCGGTTCTGTTCAGCAGGGTGACCGACCGGTTCGGTGTTCATGTAAAAATCGCAAAATAGCACAACTGCTCTTTTAATTGCTTCTTATTTTTTCTGGGTTTGGAGGTCACAAAAAAGATTTATATGAGTCTTTAGCTAAGATTCTGAGGTTTATAATGATAGGACATGTTTAGCAATCAATGACCACAGGTCAACTAAATTCAGACATTCTCTCCGCCCTTTTCCCCACAGTGACCCAGCGGCCGGGCTGTGGGGTGGAACAGGTTAAACCTCCATCTGTATGACCAGGTGGGGTCTCAGTGTTCACAGCTGCCAGTGGTGACCTGGTCAGCTGGAGAACTGTTTCTGAGAGACCCCAAACTCTCCTTGGGATCTTTCCAGTAAAAATACCACAAACACGTTATCTGGCATTTTTATGCAAATTATTTCACACAAAAGTTCCATGTCACCTACACTGAAAGATCTTTATAAGAGGGTGTGTCAAATGTAATTCTCTCCTGGACACAGGATCAGAGATTTGCCTGTGCTCAACTTCGCCTAAGGAGGGAACCAGAGCCATGCTGTCCCCTTGGAAACCACTCCAGCTCAAGGTATGTGACCTAGGTACCACCAGGCACATCCAAGAACGGAACCTGGCGCTCTGCATCCGGTCCAGACCAGGAGCTGAGTGCAGAATCTTGTGGGATTTCCAGAATCACTGGCTCCCTCTTTCACAAGTCCATCCCGTCGGTACCCTCTCCTGACGACAGATGAGAATGAAAAATGAACACCCCAGGTATGAACCTAAACATTTTCACATGGTGAAGATGCAGGAACAGGATCCAAACTTTCACCTCATCCATAAGCTGGTGATTAACCGTTCACCAGCAGACATGCTGCTGCCACCACCAGGTGCAACCCATGAATTAGAAGCTTTTTCTTGCAGCCTTCCGGATCTTAGGCTGAAGACAGGTCCATTGGTCTATGCCCACAACTAGCGAGGTCCTCCCCCATGGGCTGACCGAACAGACCAAAGGGGGGTCATTTTAACCCACACCCATGACTTTCTTCCATGTGACCAGAAGAGCCCCAAAGCCTCATGTGACATCTTCCAACAGGTGACATCCTGGCTTTCAAAGGCTCACATGACCGAGACCTGCACCCAAGGATGCTTATCCTGCTGTCAGCTCCACCCATCCCTGCTACTCAGCAGTAATCCCTCTCAGCGAAGGGGAGTCCTATTTCCTTGGATGCATCTGAACCCAGCAGGAGACAACAAACACCTGCTGACAGTAACATGCAGCTTGATCAGATGTGATGAAGTCCCCCCTAAACTGAATGACACAGCAGTCATGACTGCTGCTCTTTTGCTTAACCAAATTAAGTTCGACCTCAGGCTCTCCTCCTTAGAGGCAGAGCCTGTCTCCACACCAGTGGAAAGGGGGGGAGGGGACCAGTAAATACAGCTAACAGAACAGGTGCATGTTTCAAAACTCACCTCTAGCATGCACTAACAACTAATTGCATCCATAATTTTTGTTTTGTTTTAGAGTAATCTGCAGACGTGTAGATTAACACCTTTCGGGCTACAGTAGTATATGTAAATACATTCTAAGTGCATTAATATAACCCATTCAGGTTTTGCGGCTTCTCTTTTGGGAGTGGTTAAGTGGTTAAGTGGTATCATCTAACACAAGCTGATTTATCTGCACACTACCTCACTAATTGATGGATCCACATTTATTCTAGACGTGATTTAGAAATCCTGAAAACCACTACAACTATGCTACCTGCACAAACCCACCTGACATATAGCCTGAACACAGCTATTTCAAGGTTTGTTAATAATAAATAATTCAGTCTTTTATCCATTGCATTTAATTTGACTTTCTCAGAGTCCCTAAGAAAGCAGATTGTACAAAGTCACACTATGGCCTTCACAGTGGTTCTTCCTGTAGTTGAATGGTCGACACTGCAGTAGTGTTGCACACCTCCAGCAGGCGATTCAAACAATTAGAAGCTAGAACTAACTTTTTACAAATGTTATGTGATTGTTTGTAGCTCCTCCCATGCTAACGGCACAAGCCGAACCCAGTGCCAGATGGGGGCTAGCTAATCAACATTTTACCCCAAATGTCATACTCTTACCTGTCCTGTCCTTTCTTTTCTCCATACTTGCAAACATTGATGAGGAATCAAACCACGAGTATGATGATGACAATGTGGGTAATTTTGTTTTTCCTTTATATGCCTTACAATTTTAAACTTTTATTAGTGGTAGGTTAGTCTCTGCCCAGACTCAGGTAGCCCTGCCCAGACACACCTTGAAATAATGGACCCGGTGTAGCTCTAAAGACTGTAAAGACATTCCATCCTTCAGATCTAAAGGGGGAGATGCTGGGACCAAAATATATATATTTTTTTGTTTTTCGTTGTTCTTTGAATGGAATGAACTGTTAAACCTTCCGTACTGCAGAAGGACAGCAACATTTCTTGGTTCACATGGAAAATTAATCAATCTCTAGTTCCAAAGACTGAACATTGGTTCAACTCTGCAGAACTAAGGAGGGATGTTGGGACTCCATTGTCGTCAAATGAACTCAACAGACTGTTGGACGGCTGAAAGCCATTTTTCCTAGATGGACTGCAGTTGGGACACAGTCCTAAAATCCTGCGCAGGTTTTCTAACTCTTCCTTTTCTTGCTCAACTACGGACACATTTTGCTCTCCTCCTCATGTACTGGACCTCCTTCAAAGCAAAGTAGGACTGAACCAGTTCATTTATGCTAATCTTGTGTCTGGGCAGAGATAAGTAGAGAAAATAGAGTTTTTAACAACTGTTTAAAAACTGTTTGAAACTGTTTGAAACTGTTTTGTCCTGAGCGGATCCCTCTTTCTTTCTCTCTCTCTTTTCCTCGCTCTTTCTTGCTGTCTGATCACCTGGTCGGCAGAGTCTGACTCGGTCCGACTTCCATTAGCTGGTCTTAGCTGAAAGGTTAACTCCATTGTTCCTTAGTCTGTTAGCTAAAGCAGAGGCCTTCCACATGGACGCTTCACCCCATGTGCTCTGTCCACCTTAGCACAGAGCTAAGTTTTATGTCCCTTTTTCTCAAATGTGCTGCTCTTTCCCTTTGCACAGAGCAAAGTTTTATGGTCCTTTGTCCCAAAGGCTATCTTAGTTGGGCCCCCTGGAGTGAGGGCCCCCCTCCCTTTCTGAACCAAACCTCAGCTGTTCATCCCTGATCCACTTGGTGTTCATTGTGTTTAATTTGCATATATTGTTTTCTAAGATCTGTAGTAGTTAGTTGCATGCTTTAGAATAGATGGGAATTATTGACGAAATGTTTTGGCTATAAGGTTGATCTATTTTCCAAATGAATTCCCCTTAGCTTAAAGAGAAGTTGCCTGGGATTACTTGGAGTAATGCGTACAATTAATGTCCACAGCGTGTGAATTTATACCTTCAAGAAGAGACTGGATGTCTGGTCTTCCAAAGCGAAGTGGTGCCCCAAATACTAATTGATAAAACTTGAACCTCATCAATAATTATAATAATATTAAATAATTAATCATAATTATTGATGGTTATCTAAACCAGACAAAACTCGCTCACTCTGTCTCAACAATCTCCAAGCAGCCCCCCACCACTGCTTTGTTGTCCAATCGCTATGTAAACTTGTGTTTATCCAGTCGTTATTGTAAACATTCCACAACTAATTTGCTGCAATTATACACTGCTGCATGCGGGCACATCTAGCTTTATCACCATTCAAACCAATGAGTCCAACACATTATTCTATTATGCTTTTTTTCCCCTTTCAGACAGACTCCCAAAACAGCAGGTACCTGCAGTCTGCCTGTGTGGACAAATCGCCACCCCTGCAAAGTGTGATAAGCATTTTCACTATGAATGTGAAAAAATTAAATGAAAGGATAAAGAATGGCATAGTGAGAAGAGTAAAAACCAATAGGCTAAAATGATGCACTTTAAAACAACACAAAGTTTTCGCTTATGTTATTTACATCACAGTGTGCACTTTAAAAAAAAGTATATTTGTATAATTTATTAGTTAATACATGACACTACTAATGTACATACGCCTAATAAAAAGCTTGCCACCCTGTGGCTTGCAACCACGACCGTATCTTTGTTTGCTTTGAAAGGGTGCGAGTTTATGGTATTCGGTAAAATGATCGCGTTTTGTTGTGCTTTTCAAAACGATTTGAGCAACTAACAGTAGAACAAAATGACAAAATACTCTTCCTGCTTTTTCTACAGTCGATATGCTGTAAAGCAGAGAGTGACACAGACTGATAGTAAACATCAGAATGACTGTGGGGGATGAGAATTCTTTGAGAGAAGCGCCATCTTCTGGCCATACCCTGTATTTTAACAAATGGGTAAAACATTGACACTCCCACGAGAAAGATCCCACGAGAATGGCATTCTGATGAGGCTAAGCAGGAATCCCTTGGTTTTAGTCCTACTGAACTCGTGTTTGCATACAGTGTCAGAGGACCTTTAAAGGTACTAAAAGAACAGTTGTTGGATGATGACTCGCGTCCCCAAACTGATGTGCTTGAAATCGTTACCCATTGCAGGGAACGTCTTCATCATGCCTGTTCCATAGCCAAAGCCTCCCTGTCGGTTTCACAGAATAAGATGAAGCGGATTTATGATAGGAAGGCTGTTCTACGCTCATTCCAGCCTGGTGTTAAGGTCCTTGTGCTTGTGCCTACCCCTGGTCCAGCCCTTTCAGTAAAGTTTAATGTTCCATATATTGTGAAAAGCAAAGTAGATTACATGAACTACATTATTCATACGCCTGACGGGAGATGCCAGACACGTCTGTGTCATGTGAATATGCTGAAAAAACTCATCTGAGGAATCTCCTGAACCTGACACAGATGTTTCCCTTTTAACTGTTTCAGTGGGTCACAGTGATGATCTGAAATTATGTAGTGATGGACAACAATGTGGTAGGCTTTAAAACTCTGTTGTACTGAATGATCTGGATACCTACCTCTCTTACCTTGCAGATGATCCAAAGGAAGATGTGAAAAACCTGATCCGGTTCCATCCTACTTTGTTTGGTGATATACCTTCCAGGACAACCCTGGTGGAACATGATATTGATGTTGGCAATGCTAAGCCTATCAAACAACATGCATATCGATGCCCTCCATCAAAACGGGAGCTGATGAAAGAGGAGGTAGACTATCTCCTGGCTATGGTCAAGCCAAACCAAGCCAGAGTTCTTGGAGCTCTCCTTGTCTCTTAACTCCAAAATCTGATGGTTCTCCTCGGTTCTGCACGGATTTCCAGAAGGTGAATCCAGTTACATAGCCTGACTCATTTCCCTTACCACGGATGGAAGACTGCATTGACAGTATTGGACCAGCTAGATCTATCACCAAACTGGATCTGCTAAAAGGCTACTGGCAGGTTCGCTAACACCCAGAGCCTCTGAAATTTCGACCTTTGTCAATCCAGATCACTTTCTCCAGTATACTGTGATGGCTTTTGGAATGTGCAATGCACTGGCTACTTTTCAACGGCTAATGACCTCTGTGTTGGGAGACATGCCAAACTGCAATGTTTATGTGGTGGAAAATTGTTATGTAATTAGGAATAATTGTATATTCTCTGTTTAGTGAATGTATCTAAGGCAGAGGACAAGGTTAGGGGCAAGTTTATTGTTCCAGCTTAATGTTATGATAAAGATATATGTGTCAGGTCACCAGAGAGACAGACGCCGGGGCAGCAAGATAACAGTCTGGCCTTGGATGTGCTGCTTCATACGTTGCTATCAGACTCGCATGGGGCAGCTTTCCAGAGGCTGGGCGTGAAGATTGTAGAAGACCTGCTGCAGAGATAAACAGTGATTGCTGAATACTATTTAAGCTGTCAATCAGAAAGATTGGGTAGGAAGATGCATGAGTAATCTCTGTCCCCTCCATTTTCTTCTAGGATCCAGTCTTCTTTATTATGGAAACCCTGAAGTATTTTCTGCCATTACAGTTGTCTGGGAAAGATTATGTTTATCCACATTGTAGCACAAAGAATAATGTTGGCTACATTAATAATATATTCGCCCCAGAAGAAGAATGCGCAACAAACGCAATTCCTTTGCAACCCTCGCTGTTCTGTGCGCAGAAACTTCAACTGTAACTTCACTACAGTTCTTAACTACAGTTGTGCAAAAAATAAGAATAAGGTCTGTTACATTCCAGAGAAATAAAAAGGGAAATAGTTTATTGTAAAACGGGGTCACACTATTTTCCGTTTTGTTTAGTTTTTTTTAAACACAAGCATTGTACAATTCACATCCCTGACCACTTGTTGCAGACGCGCAGACATTTTCAACTTTACGCACAGAGTTCAGGTAACTGAAACAATAAAAAAAAAGATTCCTATGAGAGCATCTGACTGATTATCATCTCAGACCTGGACACATATTCAAAGCATCACTATTTGGGAGCTCAGCTGACAGCACAATGGAGAGTTACAGAGGGATTGGAGCGCGTAGCTGCGGCGGACACAGACCGATGGCAGTTTTAAATCAACGTGTGGATTAGGTCGGGATTTAATCTGGAGATAACTGTGGGTAAAGGGTCGGGTTAAAAAATCCTCTTAATGCATTGGAGTTGGTGAAATTGGACCAGTGCAGGACTCTGCAACAGTAAACTGTATACTTTTACTGCAGTTGTTTTGTATTTAAAAGATATGTAAGGGGAAATTAGATATGCAAGCAGAAACTATAGGGGAAACTATTTATTTTTATACAGCTTTGAAGACGAACCGATCGCAAAAATTGTTGCATGACCGGGAAATGGGATTAAAATATGACAGAAATCACACCGTGCATGTGCACCTTGCTCTCTGGGGGAAGCGCGAACAGACCTGCATCATCCTTAGATGGATGGTGTAACATAAATAATAGTGGGCAGCTTGTTGTGCAGTTAGTTTCCAAATCACGTAATTCATAGTTACAAACAACTTGAGACTGTATGATGTGCGCCAAAGCGTAGCTATGCCAGTAACGTTATTATGACGGACACATTTCATTAGCAAACTTGACGTTAAGTGACTTACAGGTTTCATTGAAAAATAGTTCCTCATGTCCAAATTCTTATTTTTTCGCTGCCATCCTTACTCGCTTTTGACACTCATGTGTTACCCACATTGCACCTGAGTCCATTCGCAGACTGGAAAGTTCTCCTTGCAGTTTTGGCGCTGCTAACAACCAAACATAGCTGCAGAGTCTACACTAAGACCAGAGCTGGCCTACGGCACATCCTGGTCGTGCCAAGGACACGGCTCAAGACCATGGGCGACAGGGCTTTTAAAGCATCCACTCCTCGTCTGTGGAACGCCCTCCCAGAACAACTTAGAGCCCCCAAGACCGTGGATGTTTTTAAAAGAGAAATGAAAACCCCCCTTTTCAGAAAAGCGTATTTAATTGTATGTGAATTTGTTTTTACCCATTCTTATCTGTTTTATTTTTATAGCACTTTGAAATTGGATGTCAAATGTATAGTGCATTATAAATAAAATTCATTATTATTATTATTATTACCTGACAGTAGGGAAAGGCACAGCCAATCACACTGGCCATATATGTTATGGGAGGTAGGACTCCCGTAGAGAAGTAATTAAGCTCTTTCTGCACCTTTAGGGGAATGAGATGTTGAGGGATCGGTATTTTTCTTTCTCTTTTTTGCTTTCTATCGGGTTTATTTTTCTTTTCTCGAGGAGATATATATATATATATATATATATATATATATATATATATATATATATATATATATATATATATATATATATATATATATATATATATATATATATATATATATATGGGGTGAGAGGCACGGTAAGAGGAGGCCGGCAAAGAGGAACCAGAAGACGAGGAGGTCGGCAAAGAGGAACCAAGAGGCGTAGCGGGCGGCGACGTGGTACCAAGGCGCTGTGGAACCGACGTGGAACACAAGGCGTGCCGGTCTGTTATTGTTTATAGATTTTATCTTACCACATTAAGTGATTGCTACAGAAAGTAGACTGTGACAGCCTTGTTAAACTGAATGTACGGTACGAGGTACGAGGAGGCCGGCAAAGAGGAACCAGAAGACGAGGAGGTCGGCAAAGAGGAACCAGAAGACGAAGAGGCCGGCAAAGACTTACTAGATGGTGGGATGCAGAATTATACCAAGGGACACGTAGGCAAACAGCCAAGATACTGGTATTGCTACATTACATGTTCAAATCAATCATGATGATGATGTTTTGTATGAAGCCGTTGAGTAACATTTTGCATGCCTTTATCACCAGCAGTGAGACATTGATTAATATTGTGTTTTTCATTTTCATGATCCAATCATTTTAGGAATAAAAGGCTCCTACCACAGGAGAATATGTGAGTATTGATGTTAACCTGATTTAAAAACTAAACGCATAATGTGCACATTTTGGGCCAGAATACTGCCAGTTTGTCAGTATGTTTAATTGTTTTTTCCCCTCTCAAGAACTCAAATAAACTTTGATGAGAGACAACCCATCTGAACATGGAGGCAGAACATGCAAACTCCCCAAGGTAAATGCTTAATTTGCTACATTGGTGAAAAAGGTCATATTGCCTTATTTCTTTGGGGTTTTTTGTTTTGTTTTTTGTAATAGTAGCACAAAGAAAAGCTTAAGCTGCATGTGTAAACACTGTCACGCTAAAAGCTCAGAGTTTTCCAGAATACCTCACACTTGAAATTGAAATTAAGTTTTTATTTAAAAGCAGTTCGCTGTATGTGCTTATTACTTTGCCATCTAATAACCTTCATTGTGTTTTTTGGCTTTTAAATCCCATTTAGAGTTGGACATGAAAAGAGTGGGAAACTCCTTCCAAAACATGTTTAGTCAAGAGACTTTGTTCCAAACTTGAACAACTTAAATTTTCTTGTGGTTGTCAAAAAACCTTGTCAGTTTTGATTAATACTCACAGAAACCAACATGTAAAAATGCAAATGAGTGTTTTTTGATTGTTTTTTAGTTATTTATGCATATTTGTAAAATTAAACAAAATAAATATAGAGGCAGGTGAACAAGCTCTGGTGCTGCTTCTCTAGAACAGCAGTACCTCCAGCAAGCCATTAGAGGGAGTTTAAGTTTTGTGAGCATGTAATTATGATTACTTTTTGGATTGTTTGACAGCACTAATGTTCATTTATGGCATGTACCTGAAATTCTCCTTTATTTTGCTACAAGTTGTGATCATGTCTAGCCTATGGGTATAAAGTGGAAGTGTAAATACAGCTTAAAATCAAACACCTATGGGATTTAAGCAAACTAATAAGCACTGAAATTGTTATTACATCTTATGTCATTTTCGCAGCTAGGCAAGGCAAGGCAAGTTTATTTGTATAGCACAATTCATGTTACAAGACAATTCAAAGTGCTTTACATAAAACATCAAAAGCATTACAGCAGGGTGCAGAAAAAGCAAAAGTACAGGAATAAAAAGCATGAATTAAAATGAGAAAAAAAACAATCTTAAAAGAAGCCGTGCAGAGTTAAAACTTAGAATAAAAATCTAATCAAAAGCAGCTGAGAACAGGTGGGTCTTTAACCTGGATTTAAATAAACTGAGTGTTTCAGCTGATCTGAGGCTTTCTGGGAGTTTGTTCCAGACATGTGGAGCATAGAAGCTGAACGCAGCTTCTCCATGTCTGGTTCTGACTCTGGAAACTGATAGAAAAGCGGATCCAGATGACCTGAGGGGTCGAGTAGGTTCATACTGGGTCAGGAGATCACAGATGCATTTTGGTCCTAAACCATTCTGAGCTTTATAGACCAGCAGCAGAACTTTGAAGTCTATCCTATGACAGACAGGCAGCCAGTGTAAAGACCTCAGAGATGGACTGATGTGGTCCACTTTTTTGGTTTTAGTGAGAACTCGAGCAACAGAGTTCTGGATGAGCTGCAGTTTCCTAATTGACTTTTTTAGGTAGACCTGTAAAGACGCTGTTACAATAATCAAGCCGACTAAAGATGAATGCATGGACTAGTTTTTCCAGGTCCTGCTGAGACATCAGATCTTTTATCCTTGAGATATTCTTAAGGTGATAGTAGGCTGATTTTGTGATTGCCTTAAGGTGTTTTTCAAAGTTTAGGTCTGAGTCCATCACTATACCCAGATTTCTGACGTGGTTGGTGGTTTTTATGTGTATGGACTGAAGCCCTGTGGTGACCTTCAATCTTTTCTCTTTAGCTCCAAAGACAATTACATCCGTTTTGTTTTTGATCAACTGCAGAAAATTGTGGCACATCCAGTCATTAATTTCCTCAATGCCTTTGCCAAGAGCCTGTACAGGCCCTTGGTCTTCTGGTGACATTCTAATATATATCTGTGTGTCATCTGCGTAGCTATGGTAACTTATATTGTTGTTATTTATTACCTGTGCCAGTGGGAGCATATAGATGTTAAACAGAAGAGGTCCCAGGATGGAACCCTGGGGAACCCCACATGTAATTCCCGTCTGCTCCGATGTAAAGTTACTTATTGACACAAAGTACTTCCTGTTCTCTAAGTACGTTTTGAACCAGTTTAGTACAGTGCCTGAGAGACCCACCCAGTTCTCCAGTCGTTTGAGTAAAATAATGTGGTCAACTGTATCAAATGCAGCACTGAGATCCAGTAAAACTAACACTGACATTTTTCCACTGTCAGTATTCAAACGGATGTCATTGATGACTTTGGTCAGAGCAGTCTCAGTGCTGTGGTGCTGTCTAAAACCTGACTGAAAGACGTCATAGCAGTTGCTTTGTCTTAAGAAGTCCTTTAGCTGATAAAAAACAGCCTTTTCAATGATCTTACTTAAAAATGGAAGATTGGAGATGGGCCTGTAGTTGTTCATTTGTGTCGTGTCCAGATTGTCTCTTTTCAGCAGGGGTTTAATTACAGCTGTTTTCGGGGGCTCTGGGAAAACACCCGACATTAAAGATGAGTTCACAATCTGTAACAGATCTGACTCCAAGATCTTTGAGACCTTTTTGAAAAAGCCTGTGGGCAGGATGTCTAAGCAGCAAGAGGAGGAGTTCAGTTGACGTAAGATTTCCTCCAGATCTTTGCTGTTTATGAGATAAAACAGTTTCATGGTGTTTAAACTGATTTTCCGTGGACACTGTACATAACCTGAACCTGCCGTTAATGAACCAACCTCTTGTCTAATATTTTGGATTTTGTCTGTGAAGAATTTGGCAAAGTCATTGCAGGCCTTGGTGGAATAGAGTTCAGGTGCTACTGACACAGGAGAGGTTGTTAGCCTGTCGACAACAGCAAGTAATGTGCGACGACTATGACTATTTCTGGTGATGATCTCAGAAAAATATGACTTCCTTGCATTCCTGAGTTGTAAGTTATAAGATTGAAGTTTCTCTTTATAGATGTCATAATGAACCTGAAGTTTTGTTTTTCTCCATCTGCGCTTGGCTTTCTGACACTCCCTTTTTTCATTTCTCACCAGTGTGGAATTTCTCCATGGAGACTTTTTCCTTCCAGAGATAACCTTCAACTTTGTGGGAGCAATAGTATCCATAACATTTAATATTTTAGCATTAAAGCTGTTGACAAGTTCATTGACTGAACCCCCTGACAGGGCAGGTGTTAGAGAGAAGACCTGGTTAAAGATGTCACTAGTGTTTTCAGTTATACATCGTTTTGTGATAACCTCCGTTAAAACATTTATGTGAACCGAAATTATACTCTCAAAGAAAACACAACAATGGTCAGACAAGCCCAGATCACGCACATTAATCTTGGAAATGCCCAGACCCTTCGAGATCAGTAAGTCCAAAACATGACCCTTATTATGTGTGGGCTCTGTTATATGCTGAGTCAGCCCAAAGTTGTCCAGAGTGTTTCTCAGGTCTTTAGACCCTTTGTTCTGGGGATTGTCAGCATGGATGTTAAAATCACCAACAATAATTATACAGTCAAAATCAACACAGATTATAGACAGCAGTTCACTAAAATCATCATTAAAGTCAGCACAGTAATTTGGAGGCCGATAAATGTTAACAAACATGGCTCTGGATGAGGCCTTCAGCTGTACAGCCACATATTCAAAAGAAGGAAAACTTCCAAGAGAAAACTGCTTACACTGGAATGATTCATTAAATAAAACAGCAACTCCTCCACCTCTCCTGTTCTGTCTGGCCTGGTTGACAAAACAAAAGTTGGGAGGGGTTGATTCGATAAGAGAAACACTGCTATTCTAATCTAACCAAGTCTCAGTTAAAAACATAAAATCAAGGCCATGCTCAGTGATAAGATCATTGATTAAAATGTCTTCCCTACTATAGACCTGACATTTAATAAGGCCATCTTAACAGGTTTAAGAGTATTATTGTGCCCCTTGTGTTTTGGGGCGGGCTGTGTACAGCGTATGTTTACTTTACTTAAAAACCTTGTAGAATGCAGTGCTCTGTGTTTTGACATAACTACATTCCTTCTGTTACTTCTAAGTTCAGAAATGATCGAACCTTCTAATGAACAGGGTCCCAGCTTGTCCTGGGAAAAGTTCTGACTGCTGATATCCACGCAGTCTGGACCCTTAACACATCATACATCAGACTGTGGAGATTGTACATGCTTACGTGGTGGGGTAGAAGGGGGCCGGGCTTGTTACCCTACCTTTGATCGTCCTGGTGTGGGGTTTATGGGTAAAGAAAACAGATTGGTCTGGGGGGTAGATCTGAGCCCAATGTTGACCCGCTCCATCATCTGCTCAGTGAATTTCAGATGGGGGGAGTGGGGGGAGGGGGCCGGTAGGGAAGACTATGTGCGGCTGTACCTCAGTGGTAGAGTTGTCGGCCTGCGACCCAGAAATCGTGGGTTCGATTCCAGCTTCCACCTGCTACATGTCGTTGTGTCCTTGGGCAAGACACTTCACCTACTGGTCTTCCTGTAGAAATATAATCATAGGCAGTAATTGTAATGTGTTTGTAAGTAATTTCAAAGTAAACAATCTGTAAAAATAAGGTATTTTCCTGTAGATATATAATTATGGGCACTCATTGAAAGGTGTTTGACAGTAATTTTACAGTTAACAATTAGTAAAATAATGCTATTTTCATGTATTTTCTTTGACATTCTTCTGACATTTACGGTGTTTGACCATAATAACACAGGGTAAAACTGTAAGATAACAGTATTTCACTCTAAAACATTACAGGAATTTACTGTAAATTAATTGTTTTTCACATTACTTGAATTACAGTATTTTATCTTAATTTTACGATATTTGTTTGTTTTACAGTGTAGACATCGTCGGACTCGCCTCAACACATGGTTCTGGCTCTGGAACCTGTCTGCTCGAGAGGGGTTGAACTCTTTTCCACTCTGGAGTTGACCCTACTGAAAGGTGCTGAGCTGGGGTGGGCATACTTGTCGCCCCCCATCTCGTCGCCTTTACGTTGGGGTTAACCTCGGTGTACATCATGGTAGCCTCCCTTTGCTTATGGGTGGGGGGAGGGGTCCTGACTGTTGTTTGTGCCTATGCGCCAAAAGTGGACCTTAAAAAAGTAGCTTGAATATGACACACCTGAGCAAAATTCAGCTCAGTCCAGTTTATTTATATGGGACCAAACCATAATAAATGTAATATTAGGGTAACTTAATTCACAAGACAAACAGGTTCAGTTAATATCCTGAGACACTTCATTAATTGAGTCAATCTGCTCTAATAAAGTCCATCTAATTTTATACCAACTGGTAAAAGCTAGGCTCCTTTTTGACAGTAGCGAGTACAACGGTCAGCGCTGTTACATTGGTAATGCATTTATCTTCCCCATCCACTGTAGCAAAGAAAGCAAGTAAAGGCTCCTTTTGAGGTTTGGGATCTAAATCAAGGAAGGAATAACCTCATTCTTGAAATTGACTAAATTAGAACCAGAAGAATAGGAATCAGCTACAATGGCCAATATTGTGTGCTCAAACAAGGCAGGTTGTAGTTGTAGCAGTCTGTTCATTTTGTTTCACAGCAGAGTAGCTTACTACTCGGGCTGTAAGGTGTTCATTGTGTTCATTAGAGAGACAGCCAGGGGGAGGAGGCTGGTTTTTGCTAATAGTACAGACCTCAAGGTAAACGTTTAAACCATTTGTGTTCGGCATGTGTGGGGTCTGGAGCCTTTTAGCTGCCCTTTTCTGACCCTAGACCTGTACAAGTCCTGGCTGGAGCAGTGTTTGTCAAAATTATATTGATTAAGGTCTCTTCCATCTCCACCCTGTCACAGAGAGGTTCTCAACCCAGGTAGTTTTGATTTGGATAGGTGGGCTCTTTGTAAGAACTAGTAGGCACGAAGTGATATTGCATTTAGCAAAGTAAGGTGTGAAACACTAAGGTTTAAGACTCTCACCCAGCTTTTAACTTTATTAAAAGTAGAAATGGCTTTATTTATCTGCAAAAAACTATTTTGAAAGTGGTGTATTTTTTATAAATAGGGGAGATGGCTATAAGGCCAGAAACCAGTAACTAGGCTCGTGGTCAGGGGATCTTTAAAGTTTAATGGAATTATTTGAGCTGCAGGTGTCTAAAACATGGGGTTTCAGGAAGATCATACTTAGAGCCAAAACACAATATGACATGGAAGGTGGGGAAGGTGGGGCTTTTAGAAAGTGACAATCATGCTCTGAAATTACAGAAGGAGGAAGCAGCTGTAGACTGGAGATGTAAGTCCGTTCCATCCATCCATTTTCTTCCGCTTATCTGGGGTCGGTCGCTGGGGCAGCAGCTTAAGCAGAGAAACCAATACTTCCCTCTCCCCAGGCACTTTGGGCCAGCTCCTCGGAAGGAATCCCAAGGCGCTCCCAGGCTAGCTGAGAAACAGTCCCTCCAGCGTGTCCTGGCTCTTCCTCTGGGTCTCCTCCCGGTGGGATGACCCCAAAACATGTGACCAAGGAGGCGTCCAGGAGGCATTCTGACCAGAAGCGCCGAGGCCGTGATATGGCAGCCTCGCTTCTGTCAGTCTGCCCCAGGGCAGGTGTGGCTACAATCGTAGCTTGCTTCCACCAATGTGTGAATGTGAGAGTGAATGAATAATGGAGTTGTAAAGCGCTTTGAGGGTCTCAAAAAGCGCAATATAAATGCAAGCCATTATTCTTAGATGCCGGAGCCACCTCAGCAGACTCCTCTTGATGTGGAAGAGCAGCAGCTCTACTCTGAGCCCCTCCCGGATGACTGAGCTTCTCACCCTGTCTCTAAGGGAGAGCCCCTGAGGAGGAAACTCATTACAGCCGCTTGTATCCGTGATCTCGTTCTTTCAGTAACCACCCAAAGCTTGTGACCATAGATGAAGGTAGAACTGGTACAACTGGTAAACTCTCTTCACCACGACAGACCGGTACAGCGCCTGCATAACTGCAGACTCCTTACACATCCGCCTATCAATCTCCTGCTCCATTTTTCACTCATTCCTAAACAAGATCCCCAAATATTTAATCTTAGATTTGGACTTAATGTAAGTCAGTTTACACATGTAAAACGAATGATAATGTGCTGCATCCTGGATCAACTGCACTAAGACTGCAGCGTGATGTCTGTTTCTGGTAGGACACATCCCACTTAGAGGTGCTGTGATTCAACCTCTCTTGCTTGAGTGGAATCATTTCTGCAGCTTTCTTCAAACCTTGTTCAACTTGATGCTTGGGAAATAGTTCTTTGTTTTATCTCATTTATCTCACATCATCGAACAATGCAACATCATTTTTTTTTGTGGTATGGTAGAGAAAATGCTACAAAACTGACCAACCCCCCCACGAATATATCAGAGCCTCAGCAGTTTTCTCCTAAAAGCTATAATGAACAATGACTCATCAGTTTGACAGGTATGCTTTTACATCTAAAAGTTAAGCAATCTAGCAAAAGTGAAAATACTTTTTCACTCATTATAAAGAAAGATTATTAGTTAATAAACCAGAGGTTGAGCATTCAGTAGGAAAGGAGTTACCTGGAAAGCTCCGGAAA
Source organism: Valencia hispanica (assembly GCA_963556495.2). Lineage (NCBI taxonomy): Eukaryota > Metazoa > Chordata > Actinopteri > Cyprinodontiformes > Valenciidae > Valencia > Valencia hispanica. Next base: position 2,087,864 of record OY747709.1, read on the forward strand.
GAGGATTTGCTTTCTAGCGTTCACAGATAGGTAGGGTTTGGCTATGAATAATTGCTTAGGGCAATTATTAAAAAGATTAATAATTTTATGTAAAAATGACCAAGTTTAGGGGCACCACCTGGATCCCAGTAATATCAATAACCAAATTGTTCAGTCTCAGTTTATGTTTATGAGTTTATGATTATCTTCCTGATAAGGCTGAGATAATTAAACAATAGATGAAGGAATAAGTTCTTGGCAAGTTACTACACATGTAGGTGAAATAACAACAACGGTTTTCCAAAATACAAGAGTTTATTACAAGAAATATATAAAAGTAAACGGTAAAAGTGATAAATATGCAAAGAAGTAGAAACAATAACCAATAAAATGATGTCACAGTTGAGGATGATTATGTTTGCTTAAAGACCAAGGCTTGTATTGAAGAGTTTTGGGAATGAAACTAAATTAGTTTTAAACTAATTGTGGTTAGTTTAAGACTAACCAGCACCTTCTGGTTTGTTTTCAAACCACAAATTCACAGTGTAAAGCAGAAGTGATGAAAAACATTATTTGGAAGAAGCAATGTTTCATTAAACCATTTGCTGAATTAGAAATGAATAACCTTTATATAGTTGATTCTACCGCAGTGATTGATCTAATTTAATATTTAGACTTTATGTTGACGTTAACGGCCACGGGGGCACCAATTATGTCGATCTAATTTAGTATTTTGACTTACCAAGAAGGCGGTTTCAAAAATGACTTAAAAGATTAGTTTTAGCGTTTAAACTATCTGCTTTAAAGCCGATCTCTATTTTGAATACCATTAATGGCAGTCTTTATTGTTCATAAATAAAGAGCAGTTCGCTAAAGCATGTAGCCTACAGCTAACTCACGTGGAGGTACTTAAAGCCGCTCTGGTCATAGCTGTCAAGTATCCCGTTTTGGCCAGGAAAGTAACGTATTATACCCCGCCTTCCCGCCGTCCTCCCGTATTATTATTTTCCCCTTAAATCTCCCGTATTATATATATCTTTAAAATTCCTCTGCCTCTCCAAACTGATCTCTGGTACAGTAGGAGGCGATAATGCTCGTTTAAGCTGGTTGCCAACCACCGTTAAACAAGAATGAAGAAGAAGCCTCGCGAGAACCACCACATACAGTTGCCCCTGTGGCAGTTGTCGCGAGATTTGTGCAGATAGCGGGAACATAACAGAAACAGCAAACGAGAGAGATGGATGAAAGTGAAGAAGGAATTCCTGCCAAAAAAATCAAAGGTTTGTAAATATCAAAAAAGTGTTAAAGAATGCAAAATCTGCAACAAACTTGTATAATAGGGTGACCATACGTCCTCTTTTGCCCGGACATGTCCTCCTTTTTGGCCATAAAATTATGTCCGGGGGATTTATTTAAATAACATAAAATGTCCGGGTTTACCCCCATATTGGACCTGGTTTAGCTCACTTTGAAAGCACAAAACAAAACAAATGAGGAGCTGCGCTGCATGCTTGTAATGTGCCATTAAAATGCCAAAAGTGTAGTTTCACAGTTAAATTGTAGGGAAAAATACCCAATGTTCAGTCATGGTTGTCAGAGCCGTTTTTACCGGGGCAGTGGAGCTCAGGTTAGCAGCACACCTGAGCTAACACAATCTGAGCTGCTACAGCAGGTTAGGATTCATTTCGTGACGACACAGATAAATTATTATCCGAAGTTCAAAGTTATCACTGACAATCATTTGACTCTGAGACGTCACGAAAAAACACAGTTCGACTTTTGATCAATATTTCATCCCTTCCCCAGTGATCAATCTGGACATATTTAGTATCAGCGGATTGCTCGGAATCTCAGGATTATAAATCTGCTACTCTCATTGCTCTATCTGAAAAACTGAACGCAACAGATCTAGAAAACTACAATCATAACATCAAGTGATCTTGGGTAAAAATAGATCAAATAAAAAGGAGAATATTCCAATTTTAAAGCATAATGAATGATGGAAGCCAGAGTCTGATTATTATGATCTAGATTGGTGCATATGAGTCAGATTTAATGTTTTAAAATAAACTATATTATCTTGAAAACTTGCTATAGTTTATAATGGTGATAATGTAATAATTATTAATTACTTAATCTAATGCATCAACTAGAAAATAATGTTTTCAAGTCACACCATCCAGCCTGCATGTTATAAGATACAGAAGAGGTTCTCTGTCAGACAGCAGGTAAAACACTAAACATGACTCACTGATTTACTGAAGAATAAATTCCTAAATCATTTTTAAAAACATATTTGCTGGAACACATTTCCAACAATCCTTAATAATGATATTTTTCTGCAAATATGAATAAACATTCTTTAGTCTATTTGATTTATTATGCTGGTTTTTCAAAGCATTCCTTCAAATTCATGTGAGAGATGTGAGAGAGACCCTAACCCTGACATCTGACTGTATTTACCTCATCAATCTAATATTTGAGCATTTTCTAACTTGAATCCATATTAATTTATAGAATAGTTTCCGGGGGTAGTCACGCCAATGGCCACTGGCTGCTCTGCTTTTTGACTACGACACTGGGGGCCGCCATTGCTGTAGTACCACCATAAAGCCACTAGTCACCCATTGGAATACATTGCACTTTAGACACGTTAAAAACAACTTTAATGCCCGGTGCCTATTTTTTAAAAACAGTTTACAGCTACATATTGCTGCTGTGATTACGTTGGGTTAAAAAAGCCCAAAAGCACCAGGCTGGTTAACGTAGGATACATTTTCTAAATCTTGCATAATTAATGAGGGCCAGACTTTGATTGACAGGTCGTTTACGTCGCTGCCTGGCCCATCGGCTAGGCTAATAGCTCGCTGCGCAGCTGCATGGTGCTAGCAGAGGCTATCTGGCTGTGGACCGGAGCTCAACCTAACGCATTCTGTCTGAGTCTTTTCACTTTGATATATTAGACTATTGAATAATATGTGAGCCTAAGTAAAACATGTTTGTAATTACAAAATGTAAGTTTAATTTTTTTCCCCTTGTCTGTTTGACCACTATAACATTTTACTGCTGATATGCAGTGTGCGATTTGTGAAAAAAGCAGAGGGGGGGATTTTTTAAAATTATTGTTGACATAAAAAATTAAGATAAGATCAAATATATTAAGATGATTAAAATTATAGATAAGAATTAACTTGACTTATCCAGTCATAGCAGGTGAGATGATTTTTTCCCCGTGGCATCAGCAGCACCTTGTCCGCCCTCTCAGACCCATAACTCTCTCTGCATATTTTTATGTGGTGAAAAAAATCACCTCTGGAACCCAGCTGGGGTCAGGTGCAGAAATACTTTTCAGATGTAATAATCCCTCTATACCCTCAGTTTATTAAACCGTGCGCACGGATTTGGGGTCCTGCATGAAAGTATAGATATTTAAAGTCATTGTAGCCGGGAACATGTCCGCGGTAATATTGATCAATTACAGTTTGTCCCCACCACTTAAAAACCTGATGTTCTTTTTGTTGTTTGTTTTTTAAACAGTGCATCCACCAGCGCAATTTCCGCATATTCAGTATCCTCTTTAATGCAAGGTGTTCTAATTATGCTGCGCTGCCAGCTCCAAGCTTCCCAGAGGAAAGACGGACATACACTGTGCGCTTTTAGGACTATTTCCACAAATTTTATGATCGGTTTGTCTTCAAAGCCGTATAAAAAAGAAATATTGCATTTGTTGTGCATGGAGTTGAAACAAACCTGGTCACTAGTGAGATCTTAGTCGTATTATTTAAAAGTTAAAGGAATAATAGCCTTTTTTCAGTTTAAAGCTCTGAAAAGGTCCAACACGATGCACAAATCAGCGCACACATAAAACATGCATAAACTGAGGGTACATATAAACCTCAAAATTATTTCTGCACCTGACCCCTGCCGGGCTCCGTGCAGAGATGAAGGGAAGATTGTTGAGTGTTTTTATCATTCTTCCTCTAGTCTGTGCAGGATTCTGGGTTGATTGCGCAGAATCCCCTCTTGAACTCTGCTGTGGAGACGGAACGTGTAAACTGCAGCCATTCATTTATGAAGGTGTTCGCCTATATTGTTTAATAGAAATTGTTTATTAGCCTAACCTTAACCTATTATCAATTCAAAGATGCAAACTCTCTGAGGATCAGTATTATCTGTTCTGATAATGAAGCATATGTTTGCAGGAGGAACAGAAAGGCGTTCACAATCTTTAACAACTTTTATTTTCAAGAATAAAAAAAAAATCATCAAAAAAGGTGAAACACGTGCTCCTGACTTGACTCCAAGCCCTCCGCCCTCGGCTGTATCAGGATATTGTCGACTGTGGCTTTATATGTATTCATTTCTGGGGAATAGAATTTAAATCATTATTAAATTACAATTATTACCGTATTAATCCATTCATAGCAGCACACACGAGGCACTTTCATCCACACGCATTCAACACACATACAGTGCACAGACAGCACTTTTCATACGCGGAATTTAATACTTGATACATTATTATGCACTATATATACAGTCAATGTTACACACATGTAAACATATTGCAGATTAGACTAGGCTAATAAACATCCTCCACTCGGCTTTACATACATTTTGACAACAATCTGTCTTGAGAATTTTTTTATCCAATTGTCTTCGATCTCACGTTGTGATAATTCAGTTTAAATTGCTGTATTTCGTTCGACTGTAATTATAGTAACACTACATTTTAATAATTATTTTAAGTTATGAGTTCTTAGCTTATGAGATTGGGGAGAAAAGAGAGCCGTCGGAGGCGCACAGATGGCTGCAGTAGAATGAAGCGGGAGCTTTATATATACAGTCAATGAGCGGATTAGCCTTTAGCTTAGCTAGCCAGGTTTAGCATCAGAGCTAAAGGCGTGGGAGCAGAATGGGCGGGATTATGACAGAAAAACACACCCCGCGAGGGCCAAGCAGGGCCGAGTCTACAGTGAAGATCCCGCCCTTATGCCCTTTTTAGGAACATGCTGCGTCAGAACCGGGGAGGAGGAGTCTGTAAATCCGCCATGATTTCCCCCATGAACGTAGTCATTGTGGTAAACGGGGAGGAGTGCGGAAACGCTGTCCATTATTTATACAGTCAATGAGTCACGCCCATGCTGGGGAGGGTGTCCTCTTTTTGGATTCTCAGAATATGGTGACCCTATTGTGTAATAAGTCACTAATGAATGTCAGAGAGCCACATGAGTGAACATGATATACAGGTCCTTCTCAAAAAATTTGCATATTGTGATAAAGTTCATTCTTTTCCATAATGTAATGATAAAAATTAAACTTTCATATATTTTAGATTCATTGCACACCAACTGAAATATTTCTGGTCTTTTATTGTTTTAAAACTGATGATTTTGGCATACAGCTCATGAAAACCCAAACTTCCTATCTCAAAAAATTAGCATATTTCATCCGACCAATAAAAGAAAATTGTTTTTAATACTCAACAACAAACAAAGGAAAACTGTCGGACTGAGTAACTCAGGTTGCAGGATATAAAACGACCTTCCATCTGAAACCTCGAAAATCACTGTTTAAACCTCCAGGCCGACCGGCCTGTTTGTACCCAAACAATAAATTAAATCTTACACAAAGTAACAAATCACAGTAAAAATAAACAATCCTTAAATCTTGTTTATCCAACACTAATCTTGCCTCTGCCTAGACAGACCTTTTTGAATGGATAAAGTTCTCCAGGTTGCTCCGTGGATGATGGGGGAAGCTAAAACAACGTTAGCCGGCAGGCTAACAATAGCTGCGGTCCGTTAGCAGTGGGAGGCCTTATGGCTGTTGGGGTGCAGGTAGCCTTTAGCTGGGACGGCGTCCTCTCTGGCTTGGCTAAACAGCCATCAGCTCCACCTTCCTTCACTGACATAGTACCTTCTCTGCAGTTGCAAGACAGCATTCGTCCCAGGCTTTGTTGCGGTGGGGTAATGCTCCAGTCTGGACGCGGTTCTGCGGCATTCAGTAGCTTGTTAGCGGTCCCCTCCACATGGCAGCGTCTGTAACTCAGAGTTTCTGCAGGGCTCAGGGCAGAACAGTGGGGTTTATCTCATCAGTGGTTTGCGATTCACCTGAAAGATAAGCAGTCTTTGTCGTCCTTGGAGTGAGTTTTTCCCAGAAACTTGTGTCCTTTCCCCTTGCCAGCGAAGGAAGGATAGGGTCTCTCCTGGCACTGTCTGGCCGAAAGCCCAAACGAAAGAGCGCAAGCTCCAAATGACTCCAGGCCTTATAAAACCTCTGGTCCTCTTCAATTCAATTCAATTCAGTTTATTTATATAGCGCCAATTCACAACAGATGTCATCTCAAGGCACTTAACAAGAAGTAATTTCAATACATTTATACAAACATTCCAATCAGTTAAAAAGTTTCCTATTTAAGGAATCCCAGCAGATTGCTTCAGTCATTGGCGTGAGGTTGGGCCCCGTTGATGCAGACTTTTCAACCACAGCAATCCATCAGCAATCCCTCATACTGAGCAAGCATGTAGCGACAGTGGAGAGGATAAACTCCCCTTTAACAGGAAGAAACCTCCAACAGAACCAGGCTCAGTAGGAGCGGCCATCTGCCACGACCGTCTGGGGGTTTGAGAAGACAGAGCAGAAACACAGAAGGAACAGAAGATCTGATATAAGAGAACTTTATATGTTACAGAAAGTAAAAAGTTGATAACAGAACACAGTGGATGTTCAGTTACTGGGAGGATCATCCCAGTCGATGCCCCCCGTCCAACAGGGCATTGCAGCCAAGCAGGATCCCAGACCAGGTATATCTTCTATGGAGAGAAAAACACTGAGAGAAAACAAAGTTAACAGTCGAAATAACAGAATCTACTGTAATACAACTGGAGAGTCGTAGGAGAAAAGGAAGTAGCAGAGTGAAGAAAATTGGTAAGTCTGTCCTCCAGCAGTCTAAGCCTATAGCAGCATAACTACAGAGATAGCTCAGGATGACCTTAGCCACTCTAACTATAAGCTTTATCAAAAAGGAAAGTTTTAAGCCTGGCCTTAAAAGTAAACAGAGTGTCTGCCTCACGGACTAAAGCTGGGAGCTGGTTCCACAGCAGAGGAGCCTGATAACTAAAAGATCTGCCTCCCATTCTACTTTTAGAAATCCTAGGAATTACAAGTAAACCTGCAGTCTGAGAGCGAAGTGCTCTGTTAGGAACATAAGGAACAATTAGATCTCTGATGTATGATGGAGCTTGATTATTAAGGGCTTTGTATGTAAGAAGAAAGATCTTAAATTCTATTCTGGATTTAACAGGGAGCCAATGAAGGGAAGCTAAAACAGGAGAAATGTGATCTCTCTTTTTAATATTCATCAGAACTCTTGCTGCCGCATTTTGGATCAACTGAAGGCTTTTAATGGCATTTTGTGGACTACCTGATAGTAAAGAATTACAGTAGTCCAGCCTTGAGGTAACAAATGCATGGACTAGTTTCTCAGCATCACTCCTGGACAGGATGTTTCTAATTTTAGCAATATTCCGGAGGTGAAAGAAAGAAATCCTAGAAACCTGTTTAATATGGGATTTAAATGTCAAGTCTCGGTCAAAAATAACGCCGAGGTTCTTTACGTTATTACTGGGGGCAAATTTAATGCCATCCAGATGAAGGGATTGACTAATCAGTTTCTGTTTAAGAACTTCTGGTCCAAAGACAGCAACTTCTGTTTTGTCAGAATTTAAAAGCAAAAAGTTTAGGGTCATCCATGTTTTTATGTCTTCCAGACATGCCTGTAATCTACCCAACTGACTGGGTTCATCAGGATTTATGGATAAATATAGTTGTGTATCATCTGCATAGCTGTAGAAATTTATCCCATGCTGTCTAATGATTCTACCAATTGGGAGCATATATATGGTGAACAGAATTGGTCCAAGCACAGAACCCTGTGGAACTCCACAAGTAACCCTTGAGAGTGAAGAAGATTGATCATTTAGATGAACAAACTGGAATCTATCAGACAAAAATTATTTAACCCAGCCTAGTGCTGTTTCTTTGATCCCTGCAACATGTTCAAGCCTTTTTAAGAGAATATTATGATCGACTGTGTCAAAAGCAGCACTGAGATCTAACAAAACCAGAACAGACACAAGTCCATTTTCTGAGGCCATGAGAATATCATTAGTAACCTTCACCAGTGCTGTTTCAGTGCTATGATGAGCTCTAAAACCTGACTGAAACTCTTCAAACAGCTCGTTACTGTTTAGATGCTCACAGACTTGATTAGCGAAAATTTTCTCAAGGACTTTGGATAAGAAAGGAAGGTTAGATATAGGTCTGTAATTCACTAAGTCATCTTGATCAAGGGAAGGTTTCTTGAGTAAAGGTTTAATTGCAGCTATTTTAAATTCCTGTGGTACGTATCCGTTTACTAAGGATAGATTCATCATATCCAAAATGGGGCCAGGAACCAAATGGAACACTTAATTTGGTTGGAATTGGGTCCAACATACAAGTTGAAGGTTTAGATGAGGCTAATATTTTTGATAATTCCGAAAGCTCGACTGAATCAAAACAGCCTAAGCACAAATGAGGTTCTACAATTCTTTCCGATGCTGCCTCATTTACTGAGAAAGAAGTAATCATGTTTGGGAGAATGCCAATGATTTTATTTTTAATAGAATTAATTTTATTTATGGAGAATCCCATAAAATCATCACTGCTTAGAGCTGGGGGAATAGTTGGCTCAACAGAGCTATGACTCTGTGTAAGTTTGGCAACTGTACTAAAAAGAAACCTAGGATTGTTTTTATTCACCTCTATTAATGATGAAAAATATGCTGTTCTAGCTTGTCAAAGGGTCTTTTTATACAGCAATAGACTGTTATTCCAGGTTAAATAGGAATCCTCTAGGTGTGTAGAGCGCCATTTTCTCTCCAACTTCCTAGTATTCTGCTTTAAAGTACGCAACTCTGCGTTGAACCAAGGAGTCAGCCTCCTATGGCTAACCACTTTCTTTTTTAAGGGGGCTACACTATCTAATGCCAAACGCAATGAGGACGTAACGCTGTGAACCAGATCATCAATTTCTGAAGGGTTAGAGATAGAATTGCTGCCATCCACTGTGTTACCCTGAGACACTAAGGAAAGTAAGAATGGAACAGATTCTTTAAAAATTGTTACAGCATTGTCTGATAAAGCTCTACTATAATGAAATTTTATTTCAGATTTAAGATGGTCAGTTAAAGTAAATTCAAAAGTTATTAAGAAGTGGTCAGACAGGACCGGGTTATGTGGGTGGACTGTTATTTCCTCTCACTCAATACCGTATGTCAGTACAAGGTCCAAAGTGTGTTTACCCGAGTGGGTTGATCCCTGTACTTTTTGAGTAAAGCCAATTGAGTCTAAAATAGCATTTAAGGCTGCATTTAGGGTATCACTTTCAGTATCCACATGAATATTAAAGTCCCCCACTATAATAACCCTATCAGTATTTAATACTAAATCAGATAAAAAATGTGAGATCTGATCCAAGAATTGAGAGTAAGGACCTGGTGGACGATACAAAACCACAAACAAAAATGGTCTTAATGTTTTGCAACTTGGCTGAGGAAAATTAAGGGTTAGATGTTCAAAAGAACTGTAGCTATCAATTGGTCTGGGACTAATTAGTAAATCAGAACGAAAAATGGTTGCAACTCCTCCTCCTCGCCCAATATTTCTAGGAATGTGAAAATGTAAATGACTGGATGGAGTTGACTCATTTATACTGACATAATCCTCCTGCTGCAACCAGGTTTCTGTGAGACAAAGGAAAGCAATGTGATTATCACAAATCAAGTAATTTACTAACAAAGTCTTTGAGGAGAGAGATCTTATGTTTAATAAACCACATTTAATAGATTTATTTTTCTGTTCAGTCAAAGTTGTATTTATTTCTATGAGATTTCCATAATTTGGTTTTGTTGGCTTAACTTTTAATCCATTTAATTTTGGCCGTGGGCAAGAAACTGTTTCTATAGGGTAATGGGTGGGTAACAGTAACGGGTGGGTAACAGTTCTTCTCGTGTTGGAGCTAGAATGTGGGTTAGCGCCACCCAATGGCTGTGTGTCCCCCAACAGACGGCCAGGGGATCCACTGGTCCAAAGGAAATTCAAGAATAAGAAATACAGTTCGAGATAGTGATGTTGGCAGGTTCAAAGGAGAAGGGAAAAAAATCTAAAAGAGCTTGGAAAGAGAGAATGTAACTAGATCCGATGAAAGGAAGTATTGGAATATGTCCACAGAAATATATGGAAAAGGATGATTTTTGGGAAAAGTGAATAGAGAAAAAGGACAACAGAAAGGTAGGGGAAGGTAGGAAATAATGTTGAAGACAGACTAAAGGAAACCGCAAACATTTAAGACACATCAGATACAGTATTTCCTTCATCAGTGAGAAATGAGAACTGAATCTGAGTTAACGTTTGAAGCCAAAGAAACCAAAATTCTATTTCATTGAAGTGTTTAAGATGATAAAACTGTGTGGGATAAGAATATTATTATAAAGAGAGATTAGCAAAAGATAACATTTAAAGAGGAAAAAAGGATTTCATGCACTTTTTCCACACTGAGTGGGAAAAGTGTATTTACTGATACACTGAGTTCCTCTTTGTTCTGTTTTCTGCTGACCTGTTTATCTTTTATAACCTTGCTATTTTGCTCCTTGCTATTTTGAATCCACTCAGATAGATGTGCTATTAATATTAACACAGCGAGGAACCTCATATGTTATTCTCAATGTGTTGTGAAGGAAACAGGCCCTACTCTTCAGCTCCTCTAGACACACTTCTCTGTGATCCCTATCTACCATTCTGTGCTTTGAGAACAGAACTTCAGTAAAGTCAGAAAATATCCAGCTGTTTACATACATGTGTAAATAGTAACAGCGATGACTGTAACTAAATTCTCAACGTTTCTATGTGAAAACAGCTATTTATTGATTATTTCAAAGACCACACATTGAGGACTATAATCATGAACAATCAAACACTTCCTCATAGATAGAGAAATTTAAGTTTGATTTGAAGAAAATATCCATCCAGCCAAATTTGTTAAGAAATACTTTCTTTGCCTTTTCTTTCTGTTATGATATATTTGAAGTGAAGATAGTGTGTGTTCCTAAAGTTATACCCTCTTGGCTATGCTGTCTGTGAAATGAATAATAGCTGAGTTTAACCCTTCTCATGACAGTAAAAAGATGATTACTATTTAGATATTAGCCATGTCAACACTAACATGTTTGGCTTGCAAAGCATTTTTTTCTTACAGCATATTTGAGCAATTGTTTCTTCAGGTAATAAACCTTGTGACTCAGGCCTGGTTTCAGAGGGTGTTTCCAATAAAAAAACAACATTAATGTGGATGTCACTATATCCTGATGTTCTTATGGAGGGCAAGTTATAAAGATTGGTCTTTGAAACTTTTTTTTCTGAACAGAGATGTTTCATATTGTCCCAAGGTTCCTTGTACCGGAACTAAAACATGAGGTCTTCCTAATTTACTTTCTTTTGTTTATTTAACTATTTATTTTATTTGTAATTTTGTAATGGCCAAAGAGAAAACATTTGAGTCTGAGAAAAGCTGCGATAACACGTCATAGGAGCTCTAGCCCACTTAGACATACCCCCCTTAAATTGCCATGTCTCAACACCAGTTCGGCGTCAGCAGACCCGGCGCCAGGGCTATTTAGCTGGCGGAGCTGCCGCTTATTTTTGGGGTGGGAAGCAGTTTTTATTTACCCCTTAACGTTTTTACCTCCCGTTGGCTGGGTGTTAAATATTTCCAGTTCAAAATGGCTATTTTGACACTCTATGTACATATTCATATTATACATAATTTAAAAAGGGACTGGCTGAGGTAGGTTCTGGAGTTTTTCTTAATGATCGGTCTGTTCTAGATCGGTGGTCAGAACGTTTGTTTTTGTTCTCCAAAAGGAGCTGCGGTTGAGGCACTGTCACGATCATACAGTGTATATGAGTGAGCCATCTTTCTTCATAGAAGATCATTGTTGCACAGCGGGAGCTGTGGTTAGGTCGCGCTGATTCAGATCTAAATGAGCAGATGTCACCAAACAACCGGCTTTGTAAAAATAAGATTTGCTTGCAAACCAGTTAATTATTAACAACAGTTTATTAACACCAAACAGAAAACACAACAACAAGCCCTGCTTCTTCCATGCCCTGCTTCTTCCATGTCAACTGTCTTCTTATTTTTCTTTTGCTTTGATCAGTGACGCTACTCGCTGCTGAAACTGTCCTGATACACTCAGAATGAAAAATAATGTAATGTCCAACTCGCCGTTCTTAGCTGCGCCTGCACATCCAGAGAGCCATCAACCTGAACAAAAACAATAATTTTAAGTCCAGTTAATGTACTCCAAGGTACTTAGTCCGCAAGTCTTCCTCAATCCAACTCTGCCGCTAAAAACCTTTGTAAATTCCTTTCTTGCGTGTATTTCTCGGAATGTTTACTTCATGACTACCAGTTAGCATGCTCTTAATAGCGCGCTTCTTCTTCTTCTTGATAATTATTCACGGCTGCCAAACAACAAATTGGTGCGTTACTGCCACCAACTGGTAAGAAGTGTGGACCAGAATGTCATTTAAGGGACTCATTTTAGCAAAGTACCAAAGTGTCTTCTTTTACCGCATTCCAAAACTCCCGATTACTAACCTATCGTCTGTTGGTTGTCTTGGGCCAATACATTTGCATGAGGCATTGTAATCTGTCATGGGCGGGACCGATACGTGAATGGGCGGGTCTGGGCTGCCCATGGCGCTGGGCCTGAGCGTCAGTAATATATACACTACTCACAATAAGTTAGGGATATTTTGTGGGACTGGATGTCATACTTATGGTGTTTTTTTCACATCAGATAGTTTTGGGATAGGGAGGCAATTGTATTAGGGTGATAAACACACCACATTTTGTGTTTTCCACATAATGGTCTCACTGTGTGCAGTGTGCCTTACGTATTGGGGCCAACACCAAAAAATACTAAAGACACCTCTTTTCAACGTGGCATCAATTTCAACATTCTGTGGGTTTAAAAAGCTGGTATAGTCAATAAGTCATTCCAAATTAATCCTTCAAACAGCCATGAACAAAGTGAGCGAATTTATTCTGGTTTACACAACCATCAGTAATTCTGATCAATAATTTAATATTAATATAATTATTGATGAGGTTCAAGTTTAATCGATTAATATTAGGGGCACCACTTCTGTATTAGAAGACCAAACATCCAGTCTCTTTCTTGAAGGGATAAGTTCACACGCCATGGACATTAATTGTACACATACACCATTTAATCACAGAAAACTTCTCTTTAAGCTAAGGGGAATTTATTAAGAAAATAGATCAACCTTACAGCCAAAACATTTCATCAATAATTCCCATCTATTCTAAAGCATGCAACTAACCACTACAGATCTTAGAAAACCAATAATATGTGAAAATTAATCCACACAATTAACCAGCAGGGAATCCGGTACAAACAGACAGCTCCCCTTTCACCAGGAAGGGGAGGTGAGGTTTTGTTCAGAAAGGGAGGTGGCCCTCACTCCAGGAGGCTCAAGTAAGAGATAGCCTGTGGGACAATAAGTCATAAACTTATCTCTGGGCCAAGATGGAGGACAGCGCATGGAGTGTAAGGAGACAAAGGGCCATAAAACTAGCTTTGGCAAATATGGAGCAGAGCACATGGTTTGAACTGTCCACGTGGAAGGCCACAGCTTTAACTAACAGACAAAGAACAATGGAGTTAACCTTTCAGCTAGCAGACCAGCTAACACACTCACAAACTTATGCGTGTGGCACTTCGAAGCTTTGAAATGAGAGTTCTCCCCGGTCCAGCAGGTTAGAACAGAAGAGAGTGAGACGTTCTTTCTATTGCAGAAGTTTCTGCTGAGAACAATTTGAAATGGCCACCACCACCATTCTTATAGCTCTTTGGCCGTGATGTCATCGTTGATGTCACCATTGGTGGCCACGGACCAATGGGAGTGTGTTGGGGTCACCGCTAAGAATGCTGGAACATGCGGTCTGGTCAGTCCATCTGAAAAGAAGGGCTTCCCGCCATCCAACAGTCTGTTCAGTTCATTTGTGGAAAATGGATCCCAACAACACAAGACGTTACTTAACGGACGGGCAGCGCCACCTGGCCATAGCGTGCCTTCGGCTCAGTGGCAGGCAGTCAGATGTTGCCGTGAACTTGGTGTGTCTCAAAGTGTCATCAACAGACTTGCATCAAGACACAGAACTACTGGCAGAGTTCATGACAGACCCAGGAGTGGAGCCGCATGAGTGACAGACCACAACGATGTCCAGTACTTAAGTATCTATGCACTCAGACATTGTCATGCTACTGCCACACAACTGCAGGGCCTTTTAAGAGATGTGAGGGGTACTAGGGTTTCCAGACAAACCGTTTGCAACCTCCTCCATTGCTTTGGCTTGAATGCCAGACGACCATTGTAGGTGAATCCACTGACACCAAGACACCGTCGTGAACGTTTGCAGTGGGCACAAGACCATATGACCTGGACAATGCAGCAGTGGTCTACCGTTGTGTTCACTGACGAGTGATCAGCAGCCATTGGCACAGCCAACACATACATACAGTAAAGGATATAATGAAAATGAACAATAAGTTGTTCAAAGAAAGAAAAATAAATAACACAATTAACCCATAGATGTCATCATGGAAAAGTTACAAATGACAATGTTTAGAGCTGGTTCAAGTATTTAACAGCTAATGGTACAAATGATCTTATGTATCGGTTTGACTTTACCTTTCAAGAGAAGGCAAACCTTCTCCCTGATGGCAGGGGCCGAAACTCTGCGTAGAGAGGGTGATGAGGGTCTGCTAAAATGGCATTTGCCCTCCAGACACACCTAACCTGGTAGACCTGGCTCAGATCATTAAGACTGACCCCGGTGATCTTCCAACACTGTTTAACAAAGCTTCCCAGCCTATTCTTTTTAATCAAATTGAGATTGCCGAACCAGCAGATCATTGAAAATGTGAGAATTGACTCGACAAATGATGAACAAAACATTTTCACAAGTGAACTTTCAACACTAAAACTCTTCAGCTTCCTTAGATAAAACAGTCTTTGATTTACCTTTTTGCAGATCCTATCTGTGTTGGCCTCAAAGGTCAGTTTATCATCCAGTATAGTTCCCAGATACTTATACTGACTGACAGTCTCCACTGCTGAGCCGTTTATATTGGAACATGGCAAGGCAGATGTTTTCCTACGAAAGTCAAACAGTATGTCTTTGGTTTTTGCGACATTGAGCTGTAGGAATGACTCCTCACACCATTTTAAATAACTGTCCAAGACTGGACCATGGCCCAGCTCATGGTCCTGCAGAAAACTAAGTATCACTGAATCATCAGCATATTTGATTGTAGATGATGCCTCAGAAGTACAGCGGCAGCGATTTGTATACAATACAAATAACAATGGCGATAAAAGGCACCCCTGGGGTGATCCAGAAGAGCACACCAGGGCCTCAGACAAGGTACCATTTACACGGACTCTGGCCTTCTGATCAGCCAGCCAACCAACCAACATATGGTACCAACATCTATTGCAAGAATTTCTGAGAGCCTCTGAGCAAGAATATGAGGCTGCATGCAATTAAAAGCTGACGAGAAATCAATAAAAGTAGCTTAGTACATGTGTCTTTGTGCCCTCTAAGTGCCCTGTACGGTCCAGCAGTGTTGCTGTGGCATCCTCCACCCCTTTGCCTGCCTGATTTGCAAATTGGAGCGGGTCAATAATATTCTGTGACATAGCAAGCAAGCTCTTCTTCACAGTCTTTTGTAGCCCTTTCATAACTAATGATGTGAGCGCCACAGGGTGGTAATAGTTCAGTCCCTTAGGTGATGGAATCTTAGCCACAGGAACAATAATTGATTCTTTCTATACTGCAGGAACATCCATCTGTGCTAAGGAAAGCTTGAAAATATAAGAAAAGACATCACATAAAAATAAACCCCAATTCCTGGTTCTTGAATCTGCAGCAGCTGTTATCAGGTCGCCCGTAGCAGCTGCCGTGAAGAGAGGATTCACTCCTCCAGGTGGGAGGGGTGATCAGGAGCTACCCAGAGATAGGCCAGCCTCTCTGGGTCAGTGCGCTGAATGGGAGCGCTTAGAGAGGCTCGGCCTCCCGCAGGATGTGGTGCGCACGATCCAGGGCACACCAGCCGAGTCTACCACAGCGTCATTCACATCAAAATGGGCAGCTTTTCAGCGCTGGTGCATGGAGAAAGACATGGATCCCATTTCTTGTCCGTTAGGCTGCGTGCTGTCCTTCCTCCAGCAGCTGATGGACAGAAATTTAGCTTTCAGCACAGGTAAAACTTATGCTGCAGCTATTTCTTCCCGTCACCAGGGTTTTGGAGACAAAACAGCCTGTTACCATCCACTGATGAAACGCTTTCTGAGAGGCGTAAGTAGACACAGACCTGTGTCACGCCCACTACTTCCTCAGTGGGATTTAGGGCTGGTTCTGCGCGCATTGGTTAAAGCTCCCTTTAAGCCTTTGAAGTGGTTCTCCCAGTTCTGCAGCACAGGTCTTCAGAAGTCTTGGACACACTTTGTCCGGACCTGCTGCTTTCCTGGGGCGGATCTTCCTTAGCTGTCCTCTGACCTGGTCTGTGGTGAAGTGTGGTGGAGACTGTGTTGAGATGGGGGAGGAGGGAAAGGGGGGTGTTGTGGTGTTTGGGGGAAGATGTGTGGAGGGAAGAAGGAGAGATGGCTGTGCTGAGGAAGGTGGTGGGGGTTGAGGGGACAGGGTCCGGCTGAACCAGTTGAAGAAGTCATTCATCTCATTCGCCCTCTCCACTGTCGCCCCTGTAGCTCTGGTCTTTGTGTTGGAACCTGTGATGGTCCTCACACCTTCCCAGACCTCCCTCATGTTGTTGTCCCTCAGCTTCTGCTCCACCTTTCTCTTGTAGCTGTCCTTAGCTTCCCTCACACAGTGCTTCACCTCCAGCTGTGCTGCCTTCATGGCCTCCCTGTCTCTGTTCCTGAAAGCAGCCTTCTTCCTGTTGAGGACGGCTTTGACCTCCTGCGTTACCCACGGCTTGTTATTAGGATAACAGCGGACTGTCTTGGCAGTCTGTGCAAAAGTTCAGGTAATCCGTCAGACAGTATGTCATCCCCTCAATGTCCTCACCATGCGGGTCCATCAGCACATCCCAGACCGTGGTGTTAAAACAGTCTGTGAGGGCACTTTTCATTTCAGGGGACCATCTCCTTATGGATCGGGTTGTCACCATCTTCTTTTGGACCAGTGGGGTGTACAGCGGCTGTAGGTGCACCAGGTTGTGATCAGACTTCCCCAGTGGGGGGAGGGGAGTCGCTCTGTATGCATCCTGTACATTTACATACAGTAGATCTATTGTCCTGTTGTTTCTGGTCGGACAGTCGACAACCTGGTTGAAAACAGCCAAAGTGGAGTCCAAAGTGACGTGGTTAAAGTCCCCAGAGATGATCATCAGGGCCTCAGGGTGCTGTGTCTGCAGCCTTGCTGTGACAGAGTGGATTTTCTTACAGGCAGCGGCTCCGTCAGCTCTCGGAGGGCTGTAAACACAGATGGTGATCACGTGACTGAACTCCCTTGGAAGATAATATGGCCGGAGACTAACGGCTGTCAGTTCGAGGTCCTGACAACATAGAACTGTCTTTACGGAGATATGTCCTGGTTTACACCAATGGTTGTTCACATACATGATGAGTCCCCCACCTTTACTTTTTCCGCTCGTTTTCATGTCTCTGTCGGCTCTCACAGCTGTGAATCCCAGCAGGTCCACGTTAGCATCCGGTACGAGGTGGTTTAATCACGTCTCCGTAAAGATGAACAAGCTGCTCTCACGGTAGATCCGCTGGTTGTTCAGTGCGGACAATTTGTCAATCTTGTTTGGCAGCTCAGCCTTAAGCTTGGCCCCGGCTTTGCACCCCCTGGGTCTCCTCCTCAACTTCACCGGTATAGGGTGTCGTATTGCGGCTTGTGTTTTTGTGCGCAAAGCCAGCAGCTCCTCTCGTGAATAAGTGAGGAAACTGTCTTTTGGGTGCATATTAAATTAAAGTTGAACAAACAATATTAAAAAAAAGCAATAACATAGTTAATGTAGTTAAAGACGCTAAAAGAAGTAAAAATAGCTTTAAAAGAAAAACTAGAGAGCTATTGGAGAGGCAGCCGTTTCTCACAGCGCCATGGCAACTAACTGCCATGTTAACTTTTAGCACTGGGCCTCTCTGGTTCCTAAATGGCTGAAGAAAAAACGCTATTTGGAAGCCGATTGCCCGGTCTCACCGTAATTTATGATAGACCGGGGTGGGGCCCACACAGCAGGTGGGCTTGGACTAAATTTTTTCAGTGATGCGAGGAGTAAACCCACTAGCGATAGCCTTAAAGGGGTGTGCCTGTACTCATAGTATCTGGGATTACAATATATAAACAACGTTTCTAGCTTCAGGCAGCATTATAAAGCCATCTGCGTAAACCGGCCAATCAGGACGATGCTCATTTAATACTTATGTTCTGGCCGAGTGAGCGTGGAAAACCAGTCTTTCAAGTGTAAGGCTTTATTATGAGGTTTCTATTTGTTCCACTTATCAGGGTTCCTGGGGCATTTTCAGCCCCAACAAAGTTTCATATGCTATGTCCTGTAAATGTCCTAACAGGTTTTACTTAGTAGCTGCCACTGTGATTCACATACACATGCATGCACACACATATGACATGCACACACTTGCAAGAGGCAAATTGTAGCCTAATAAGTTGAGGATATCCCTCTGCTCCACCTCTTAACCACCAGTGACTTCACGAGCTGAACAGAATTCTATACAACCAGGAAATGCTAATTTCTATTTAAATGTCTGCCTTCCACCCCCATCCCCTGGGGAACACTGTGATTGATATATTTCATTGACTACATTTCAGGGAGGAACAATGTCTGCTGCAGCGAGCATGTTTTTTTAAAAATATTCCCTAATGCCCTCTATTTTTGCTTCCATTGTGGAAAATTACTCGTACAACAGATATCATGGAGCTACAGGGAAGAAATAGAAAATAGTTGAATAGTGTAGCGCAAAGCCCAGCAGAAACAGTCAGAGATGAAGATGTTGGCTTTTTTATAGGTGCATGCTGATGTAACCTCTGACATTTCTACTGATTAGCATCACCTGTCTGGCTCTGGTGTACTTATTGTACCAGAGGGTGCAGGGAAGACCTACAGTTTAGATTTTTTCTTTGGCACAATGTGCTCTGGTGGCAGCTGCAGTGATGTTGCCATTTCTCTGGCAGGTACACTGAAAGACAACCCCCTCGGGTCCAGTTTGGACAGTGTTAGCAGCGACGTTGAAAGACAACAAAAGTCAATAAACTATAAATCAACCCAGAATGAAAGTGCACAGCGGTGGGGAGGGGTCATGGTTTGTAAAGACAACAAAAAAGAAGAAGAAGTGGCTTGAGAGGAAACAGACGGGACCAAACGACACCTGTCATTCCCAGGTTCATTCATGGCCAATAATGGCCAGCTGGGTCCTAGTGAAGCATTGCTCTTTTCCGGTGTTTGATCGACGAGCATGGAACTTGCTTCCTAGAAGCTGATTCTCCAGATGTGGAGAGGATGTCGAGAGAAATATAGGAGGCACTTTTGAGGAGGGAGAGAGAAAATTAAGATTCACAAGCCAGCAGAGCAGTGCTATAGTACACACATATTAACTTAGATAAAACAATCATAGAGGCAGTGGTGGGCCTTCAAGACCAGCAAGGCCTACCATCCAATCATATTTCAGCAAGCTTGTGTTGTCAGGTTGTATGAAAATTGCCTCAGGATTTCCAGAATCAACAGAGCAAGCTCCTGTACGCTGTAGGTGAACAGAAAGACACGGCTTTCACCATTGGCCTCCATAACTATAGAAAGGGACTTACCCGTGGACCTAAAGCGCACAGATAAACTGTGTCTTCCAAGTCTTCCACGCAAAAGGAAGAATGATTGATTTTAATTTTAAATAAACAGGCGTTGTGGAGAAGTTCTATGTTGGTGAGGGCAAGCATTTTATTTGTATTTCTAATGTTTTTCTCATTTTATTTTGTTAGTAACCAATCAATGGTTACCAAATAAAATAGCAAAAATGCTACAAATAAAAAATAAATTCTGATTCACTGAGATTTATAATGTAAATAAAGTAATGCGCGCTGCTGCGCCATGTTCAATTGTTTGGTTGTTCTCCAAAACAAATGCAAATACTGTTTGCTTTACTTTTTTATTTTCATTGAATTTTTGGTTTTGTTATCACCTTGTTAGTGTCTCATGTGAAATGGCGACAATGCGCATTTCATTGGTCAAACGTGTTTTTACGCTCACATATAATTTGGTGGTTATTAAAACTTTGTTAATTAATATGTGGAGATTTCAATATATATAAATATTATATATATATATGACGAAAAATAACACCAAAATGACCAATGGTTTTATCAATACAATTTACAGCATGCATCTGTATCCAGTGATCACTAGACCAACACGAATAACATCTCATTGTGGAACTCTTTTGGACAATATTCTTACAAATAACATGTTAAATCATTCAGTAAGTGGAATTGTAATGAGTGACATCAGTGACCACCTTCCACTGTTTACTGTATATGACAAAAAATATAGAATGGCTCATGGATCAACACCAAATAGGGAGTGCAGCCATTAGACACTCTTAAAAATGACTTAATAGATGAAATCTACGAGTGTCCTCAATGACAATGATGCTAACAGTGCTTACAATACATCTCTAAATATTTTTAAAAAATTGTATGACAAGAATTGTCCAGTTTGAATACTAAGTATAATGTATGTCCATGGATGACGAAGAGTTTACAGAATACGTGCAAAAAGAAGAACTTACTGTACAAAGAGTTTATTAGACTAAAAAGAAAGGAATAGGAAATTAAGTATAAAACTTAAAAAAAAAGCTGACAAACATATTAAGGACTAATAAAAAATACTATGGCAAACTGCTGCATAGGAACAAAGGCAACATTAAGGAAATTTGGAAAATGTTAAACACTGTGATGAACAAAGGTGGAAAGCAAAAGAACTTTCCAAATTTTTTCATGTTGACAATAAAGAAAACAATGAAATGAATATTGTTGTTAAGAAATTAAATGAATATTTTGTGAACGTGGGTTCTGAATTGGCAGGCAAAATACCAGAATCAGTAACACCAGATGGGTGGAAGGAACATCTGACTGAATGTTATTTGAGTTCTATGTTTATATCAATTGTAAGATAAAATGAAATAATAGCAATAGTAAACAAATGTGCAAATAAGAGATCAAAAGACTGCGATGACAATGATCTGTCAGTAATCAAAAAGGTAATTGAGGGTATATCAAAACCATTAACATATATTTGGAATTTATCATTCAGGACAAGTACATTCCCTAATAAAATAAAAATGGCTAAAGTTATACCACTGTACAAATCAGGAGACCGACATACTTTTAATAATTACAGACCTGTTCCATTGTTACCACAATTCTCCAAACGTCTTGAAAAACCTTTCAGTAATCACCTGGAAAAGTTTATAAATAAGCATAGATTACTATCGGAGTGTCAGTATGGTTTTAGAGCTAAGCGTTCCACAGCCTTGGCGCTTATTGATACAGTTGAACAAATATCCTCTCTTGATCAAAAACTTCATGCAATAGGAAATTTTTTGTGGATTTAAGCAAAGCATTTGTTACTATAGATTACACAATTTTACACAGACAGTTAGAATGCTATGGTATCAGGGGTATAGCCTTACAATGAGTAAAGAGCTATCTGAGTGAAAGAACACAGTTTGTAAGAATGGGAGAATATAGTTCTAAATGCCATCCATCCATCCATTTTCTTCCGTTTATCCGGGGTTGGGTCGCATTGGCAGCAGCTTGAGCAAAGAGACCCAGACTTCCCTCTCCCCAGCCACTTGTTCCAGCTCCTCGGGAGGAATCCCAAGGCGTTCCCAGGCCAGCCGAGAAACATAGTCCCTCCAGCATGTCCTGGGACTTCCCCTGGGCCTCCTCCCGGTGGGACGTGCCCGAAACACCTCACCAGGGAAGCGTCCAGGAGGCATCCTGACCAGATGCCCGAGCCACCTCAACTGGCTCCTCTCGATGTGGAGGAGTAGCGGCTCTACTCTGAGCCCCCTCCGGATGACCGAGCTTCTCACCCTATCTCTAAAGGAGAGCCCAGACACTCTGCGGAGGAAACTCATTTCAGCCGCTTGTATCCGTGATCTCGTTCTTTTGGTCACCACCCAAAGTTCGTGATCATAGATAAGGGTAGTGTTGAGAAGGTGTTTTCACTCTAATTTAAAGCCTATTTTAAAGGAACAGACACACATTTAATTTATGACCCTGGGCTCTCTCTGAGCTCTCATTTCACCTTCCCGTGTGCTCATTCATTTCTGTAAAAAGGAGCAATAAGAACAACAAACAACAATTATATATTTTAACAGTGAGACGTCGTTCACTGGACTCAGTTCTAGTAACTGAGTACAGCTTTATCTCAGCATAAGGTTTTTATTTGAAACAAGTTAAAAAGAAACTCCTCCCACATAGATCTTCCTTCACAGAATGGTCACAGCTTCTTCACCAAAAGGCACACAGGATGTGCCACATTCCTCTTGATTATTCACGGTTTCTAAGTGTTTCAACATGCACTACAAAATTAGACCCTCATACAACATTAACTGAATTTATATCTCTTCATGTCCCTCTCTTGATCTCTTATTGTAAGAGATCACTATATTTAAGGAAAAATGTCAGCCAAAGAATCATATAAATTTTGAGTCCATCTTCTCTGGAACTTTTCGGATCAGTAGTCAAGTCATCTTGTTCTGGCCGGGAATTGTGGTCCTCCGGATCGCTCTTCTATGACCTAAGGTGAGAGGTTGCCAGCACATCACCTATATGCAGCTAAAGTGTATCTTTTCAGTAGCCTTGAGTTTGAAAACTCTAAGGACTGCACGCAGACCAGAGGATCGTTCAGCCCCTTTTGGCAGGGGTCTCAGCTTCTTTTCCTTCAAACCCTGCTGCCCCAGCTGGGCAGCTCTGTGCTCCAAGCCGCCCTGCCACCTGATGGTGCAGGTGTGGTGAAGTTGGAAACCTCTCAGCAGAGGGTTCAAGTAGGTTGTGTGGTCTGCTCCTTGCTGTTCTTCTCCCGCTCTGGCTTGCTGCTCCTGCATGTCCTCTCAGGTTCGTCCTGACTCCTCAGTGGGAGTGCATTGGCTCCAGCCTTTTTCTGTAGTATGATTACCTGAGAAATTGTG
This sequence comes from Valencia hispanica, assembly GCA_963556495.2. Lineage (NCBI taxonomy): Eukaryota > Metazoa > Chordata > Actinopteri > Cyprinodontiformes > Valenciidae > Valencia > Valencia hispanica. The sequence goes on from OY747709.1 coordinate 2,111,210, forward strand.
GTCTGGTTGGCTGCTGGTCTCTCACCTGGTCAACAAAGCCTAAAAGAAGAGCTTGCAACTAATTTTCTTTTTCCTGTTTGCTTTATCCATAATTGTATCTGTTTTGAGATTCATTTCTTATGGATTTGTCCTCTTTTTTTTTAAATCAAATCCCTCACTCACCTCATAGTCTTACGTAGTGCCGCATTGATCGGCCACACTAACACAAAATCAAATTATTATCCTGACTGCTTACAAACTAGGTCTATCTGTAGAAAGAGCTAATGCTTTTGCTGTATGTAAATCACAAAAATCATCATTGACCCAAAGTGCACTCTAAAAATCCTGTATCAAAAATGAGCAACACTGGAACAACCTAGACCATAAAGAATTTTTCTTCAAAATATATAGTAGACATTATAATGTAAATGAAAACTTCCAAACAAAGACTAAATGCATAAACATGCCACAAGGTAAGAGGAATGGGTTGTGTGCTAAAACAACCAACCGCACAAAGGTGCCAAAACAGGATGGAAAACAGGAAACGTCTGGTCTTTTTGGATTGTGGAAATGGCATCATGAGCATGACAGACCGCTCAAAAGAAAAATGTGCTGCTTTAAAGCTCAACCCGCAGAAAACAATCAGTTTAATTTTATTCATTTACACTGCTAACAGCCTAAGTTCATTAAACCTATAGTCTTATAAGATTTTACCACATCACCGACTATTGTTATTCATCTTCTGAGCTGATGAAGCCCAATACTTTAAAAAGAAAACTATAATTTCAACCTATTTAACCAAAAAAGTGTTGAACCCTAAACAAATGCTGTTTTTTTTTCTGTTTTTTCATTTATCTGAAATGCTTTTAATGAGACCAATTGAAAGGCTTTGTTTTGTAAAACATAATTGAAATTTAAGTTCCCCTTGTGCCTAAGGATCTCCTCCCTTTTCCTGAAACAGAACTGTTTCAGAAACATCCAATTATTTAAGTCTCCTGTTAATCAGGTGTGCCTAGATCTGCAGCTTGTTACGGAAAGATGTTATAGTTCAATAAACACCTGTATTGTAGATCAATCTCCATGTATACAGTATTTAAGCTCAATTCCTTTTTTTTTTTTTTTTTTTTTTTTTTTTTTACGTGTCCTGTTTGGCAGTGTGGAGCTCAGAATTGGTGTCTGAGTACCAAGTAGAAGCCCAACAGATTTACTTTCACAAGCGGAGCAGTACAGCTTTTGCTATAGTACTCCACTTGATTTATGTGTGAAAAATCTTTATTATGAATTGTTGGGGTTTTTATTTCCTGATGTTATGGACACGGAGACGGAAAATTAAGGAGAAGAAAGAAGGAAGATGAAGAAGAGAGGTAGGAAACAAAATGTCATGAGAGAGGGTGAGTTGAAAATACAAGAGAGGAAGGGGAACAAAGAAAACACAGGAAAACATTGAAGTCTGCCTCCATACCCACAGGACGGCAGAAAGGGGGGGGGAAACAAAACACGAAAAAGGAACATCGACAAAACCAACCAAACATTGTGAACTAAGAATTACACAACCACATCACACAAAAATAGATATAAAAATACAACAACAATGTCACAGAAAAACTCATGGTACCGATTAATCAAGCTCTAGTAATGATAACCTCAGCCCAAGAATATATCCTTAAACACCAGAGACCCCACATCAATGTGTGTGTGTTAGCATGCTGGTGCATATAAGGTTTCTCCATAAGAGTGTGCGATAGTTGGTGTGAGCAGGCATCAATCCATTTCCCAGATATCGATGCAGACATGAAGGAGATCGGAGCAAAGACGTCCAAAGGACCGCCAGAGCCCCAGGCGGAACCGGGCGGGGCCGACCGCATCCCCCAAGAGAGGAGAAAAGGAGAACCCCAGGGGAACATCCAGCGGCCACTATGCAGGGGCCCGGGGGGCAGCAGTGAAATGTCAGTCAACAGTGAGCTGCTGACTAACAAATAATCCAGTCGAGAATATGAATGGTGGACATTTGAGAAGAAAGTATATTTTTTGTCATTGGGGTGAAGAGATCGCCATGTATCACAAAGTCCATAATCGCTCATGTACTGTTTGACTATATCTATAGATTTCCAGCTGCGCTGAGTCCCTGCTGTGCTGAGCCTGTCTATTTCTTCATTTAAACCAAAGCTGAGGTCGCCCCCAAGAAGAAGTGAGCAATCCAAGTGTCCAAGGAGCACCGAGAAGAAGGAATGAAAGAATGAGGGGTCATCAGCATTTGGACCATATATACTGACAATACATAACTTTTGGTTATGTATAGATAGTTTTACTATAATAAATCTACCCTCTGGATCTGTAACTGTGTCTATTAATGTAAAATTTACATTTTTATTTATTAATATTGCTACTCCCCTTTGTCTGGAGTTATAGCATGCAGAAAACACATTAGGAAACTCAGGGGATTTAAGATCGTCTGCAGCTGAGGTAGATTTATGGGTTTCTTGTAATAAGACGACATCTGCCTTCAATCTTTTAAGCTGGTTAAAAATCTTAACTCTTTTCTCTCTGGTGCCAGCTCCATGAATGTTCCACGTGACAAACCTTAGAGTAGTCATAGTTTTGAGATAAAAGTTGTAAAGTCCATATCACCATAGAAACTGATAAACACAGGTGTATTATTAGTTTGTGCCTGGGGTTGCCTGATTGAAAATCCAAAAGCCGAGATATAAGAAAGAGAAAAATAGAAGAACGTTGTGAAGGTGTGAAGGGTGAGAGAGAGAGAGAAAGAAATAGTTATGTTATGAAAAAATTCTGTGTGTGTGTGAGAGTGATAAAAGAAGGAAAAAGGAGTGACAAAGACATTTGGTGATAGACATGTGAAGATGAGAAAAGAAAAAAGAGCCAGAATCCCAGTGCTTAGCCCTGGCCCCGCCCACATTGAGCGATGTAAACAACTTTACAGAGCTGTGCTAACATTAGATTATAGTTGACTGATAAAACAACTCTTATCTGACCAGTGTTACATGACTAATAAAGCCAAGGAGTAAGCTGGGGGTCCCTGAACAGCTGCCCATTAACATACAGATTATCTACCGCTACTGTAGCTCTGGTGCCTTCACTGATACATTTCTTCCTGATTGGGAACAAAACGCGCCTTCTATCCAGGATCTCCTTCGGGTATTGATCGTTAACGCTATAATTCGTTCCCCGCAGCTCTCTGCCCTGGCCTCTGACCTGCTCTTTTTGCTTGTAATGCTCAAATTTAGCAACAATAGGTCGCGGCCGGCTGTTGTTGGGCTTCTTACCTCCGAGCCGGTGGACGCGGTGAAAAGTGATGTTTTTTACCGTGTCGCTTGGGAGCTTTAGCTGATGTTGGAGAAAATCTCGGACGGTGGATTCAGCGTCGTCCTCAGCCTGTTCTGGGATCCCGGAAAAAACAAGATTGTCCCGCATTCCCCTGGCCTGTATATCCAAGATAGTTTCTTTCATCCTCTTCCTTTCTCCGGACAGCTGCGTCATCCCCTCGGTGAGTTTCTTTACACTCTCCCTAAGCATTTGGTTTTCTGCAGCGAGCGATGCTACCTGTTGTTGGCTGAACTCTAGAGATTCCCTTAGAGCTTGAAACTCTTTGTGTAGAACCTCAACCAGGCCCAGACGGGCGTCTAGGCTGGTTAGCTTCTTGTCTATTGAGTCCAGGACATCGCTGTAGCTTTTCTCTGGAGAGATGGTGGAGGTGCTGGCCTCAGAACGAGTGCGTTTTTGTGATGGTGTACTTGTCGGCACAGCAGAGGTGGATTTCTGTGGCTTGCCCATAACAATGTTGTCAAAGCACTTGTCCAAGTAGCTTTCCAGGCTGTGCAAGGTTTCCTCGTCCAGTTTGTTTATGGAGAAATACAAAATAATGGTTATTATTATTAAACGTTTGCTATATTTGGCTCAAATGTTATGGTTTGTTTTTACCCGAGTTTGTTTGTTTTACCAGTTTACCGCCATATTACTTACGCACAGCTCTCGCGAGATCTCAGCAGACGCTCATCACAGCCCATCTGATAGAAATTTTTCTAACAAGTGTCAGTTTTATATTGCTCCACTTCATTTAAGCTCAATTCCTAGATCTCAGCTGCTATACCTTTCTGCCAGGGAAGAATTAACAAAACCACTGAATCTATAATTTAATGTGTCCAATCATAACATGACCTTACCCACCTCGGTCCATGGGAAAAAAGATAATAGAACCTTATTTCAATCACTCCATAATTTGTTTTCAGGGGACATATCGGAGCCCAGATGAGGGGCTGAAATATCACGCCTCCTCCTTCTGCTGTGTCGGATCTCCTCTGCAAATACAAGAAAAGAATGCTCTTTAAGTCTCAACAGAAGCACATCCACCGTTCTCATTTTGAGGGTAATTGTGTCAGAGCCAAAATCCGCAGAGAATCAGCAGGTCGTCCATAGAAAAGTTCCCATCACATTCACGATATGGAGCACATACTATATACTCTTTTTACCATGCACCCAGAGTGGTATGAAAGTATGGTCAGATTTTTATCATTTTCAAAACAAATAAATCTTTGGTCAGGTTTTAGGTGTACTGGTCCAGCTTTAGCTATTTAGATTAATCCCATGTCGTCCCAGTCTCCAATTTACCCATACTTTTGTCATGGAAGTATATACATTTTTACCCATATAACTTCCTGTTCGTTCATGTACTGCACGCTCAGAATTTGTCCAACTCCTGGAGAGGAGTGTACCATCTGGAAACAGATCATTAAAATTAGTGAAAGCTTCTACATATCTGGGTAAATGTCCTACAGAATATGGCATCTGAGAACCAACAAAACAGTTAATAATGCTTCATTTATTTGCTAGATATCTTGCATATTGTCACCATACACTAGTTTCAAATGGATTTCTGTGTCCTTCTCTGAGTGAACCAAGAAAATAAATCAGTATTCTCATGTGCTATATGTCATTCTTCTGTGAGTCCTAACGTTCCTATTGAAATAACACCACCAAAAAACTGTAAAACTAAAAGTACTAGATAGCAGAAAAACCAGAAAAACCTTCATCGTCACTATCTCTCCCTTCAAAACAGTCTCTATAGAAAAGTGGATCTCCTGGTTCTCTTCACTGAGGTTGAGACAAGTGGACCATATTGTTTCCACCTCCCTTTGGAATCAGTCTTTAACCCCACTTTTCTTAGACTGCTTTCCCTATATCTAGTAATGGTCTATGCTTTTTATAATGGATTAAATGTATCCAACTCAGTCTCTACAGCCATTGGTGTGGTCAAAAATACCTGGAATGGCCCCTTCCACCTGGGTGATGACCAATTTTCTGTTTACAGCTTTTAATCAGGATCCAGTCACCTACTTTCAGCTCACTTCTTCCTGTAGGAATATAGGATCATCTGGCATATGATCAGTTTGCATTTATAACTCATGTACTTATCAGTATTTTGATCATGAAAACTCCCAGATCTTAATCAAATTGTTCTTTAGAAGAGAGTAAACAAATCCAAGGAATTCTATATCTGCGCCCATAGATTATTTCAAATAGAATGAGGCCAAAATTCAAATTTGGTATTATATGCATTTATAATTTACCAAATCAAGACTATCCAATTTTGTCCCGTTTCTTCCATCGCTTTTTTTTTTCAATTTGCAACATCCATCCATCCATCCATTTTCTTCCGCTTATCCGGGGTCGGGTTGCGGGGGCAGCAGCCTAAGCAAAGAGACCCAACATTTTATCCTAAAGTCATAAATCAGTTTGTAATTGTTCCTCTTATTTTAATATACCAAACTGTAGGAAGGATAAGCTCTCGTCAAATTCGTTCAATTACTTGGTGTTATATTTATATATAGCTTTATCATAACCAAACAGTATCTCCAATTCTGTTTAGTGTTATCCATGGCCTTTCTTAATCTGCTTTTATAATCCAATTGTCTCTTAAAAATGATCTATAATCTTTGTCCTATTTTATCAATTATTTCATTCACAAAATGTGTTCTGTTACCACTATAGATCATTTGTGGATATCAAATCTAGGCATTATTTCTCTAAACAACATTTCTGCAACAGTTAGTGTATCTAAATGTTTCACTGTTAACATTACAAATCCATTAGGAGAAATTATCTTTTCTTACTAAATAGAGCTTCTTCAATACAGCCTTCGTTTGCTCAAAGCTGTTTCTTAATTTTATATGAGAAGCTTTTCTTTTTTTCCATGTCTGACACACTTCTCGTCCATGAACTAATCAGTTTGAGAATTGAATTGTCCGTAAGAAATGCTTTTAATTAGTTTGCCACTAGAGGTCGCCATACCCCTGTTCCCCATTGTTGGCCAAATGCCAAAAACATGCAAAGTTCAATTTGAATCTTCTGTTAGCAATAATATGATTATTTATCTTCATCTGATTACAAACTTCAATTAAAACTTTAATTTTTCTTTTTCCAAGTAGAACAATTCTTTGGTAGCTTTCCCATTTCAAGAGTTTTATGAAATCTGAAATTTTGATTATTAATTTATCCCCTACAGAGAATATGCCCAACTTCAAGTGAAATAGGAAATTTCTTCCTAACAAATTAGAAAATAATCTCTAGATTTTATGATTATCACAACAGGTTTTTCCTGTAGCAAAATCTATTATTTTTATTTCATTTTTCTAACAACTCAATCTCATTATTAGTGGAAAACAAAATTTCTAATTTTATTTTATTTTTTTCCTATTCCATCTGGCTTGACTAACTTCCTACCATTTTGTCAATGAGATAATCAGCAACTGATATTTCCATAACAAAACATCACATCTCTATTCCTTGCTCTCTGCTTATCTGCTCCTTCGTAAAGATTCTACAAATTAGCTTATTATTATGATTATATGTGAAAGAGTCTGTTGCTAGATGACCAAAAAACATGATACCATTCTCAACTGATATTGGGGCGAGGGCCGGCATCCTCTCCCAATCTCAGGTATAGGTCCAGACATCTTTCTTGTTTAATCAGACCCTTAATTTTGTCCCATTAGCAACAACTCCATTGAGTGTAAATATTGAAGTGCGCTTAAACTCAGTGTGCTGGGAGACGGATTGATGTCTGCTCACACCAACTATCGAACACTCTTATGGAGAAACCTTATATGCACCAGCATGCTAACACACACACATAGATGTGGGGTCTCTTGTGTTTAAGGATATATTCTCGGGCTGAGGTTATCATTACTAGAGCTTGATTAATCGGTACCATGAGTTTTTCTGTGACATTGTTGTTGTATTTTTATATCTATTTTTGTGTGATGTGGTTGTGTAATTCTTAGTTCACAATGTTTGGTTGGTTTTGTCGATGTTCCTTTTTCGTGTTTTGTTTTGTTTTTCCCCCTCTCTCTGCCGTCCTGTGGGTATGGAGGCAGACTTCAATGTCTTCCTGTGTTTTCTTTGTTCCCCTTCCTCTCGCATTTTCAACTCACCCTCTCTCATGACATTTTGTTTCCTATCTCTCTTCTTCATCTTCCTTCTTTCTTCTCCTTAATTTTCCGTCTCCGTGTCCATAACATCAGGAAATAAAAACCCCAACAATTCATAATAAAGATTTTTCACACATAAATCAAGTGGAGTACTATAGCAAAAGCTGTACTGCTCCGCTTGTGAAAGTAAATCTGTTGGGCTTCTACTTGGTACTCAGACACCAATTCTGAGCTCCACACTGCCAAACAGGACACGTAAAAAATAAAATAAAAATAAATAAACTCAGTGTGCTACGGTAACTAAAGTTGAATTTTGGAGTGCATTACTACGTTCTTTCCTACGGTAATCCCGTAACGAACATTTCTTCTCTTTTTTGCAGTTTCTAACCCAGCGCATTACAAGATTGTTTCCTTTCAACATGTATCTTATCTGTCATTAAAATGTTAGAAGCAAACATCTGAAGCTGCCGCTTGTTACAAAGAATAAATTCACGTAGCCACCCAGCTGCTACCCCACAGGACCTGTAGACATCCGCCTGTATTTCAAAATAAAATCACTCTGCTCATAATCCGTACTTTTTAAACCATTTCTTTTATACTATATGAGAGATCTCACAGACATCCCATGAATATCATTAAAAATATTAGCTAAGTTTTTTTAATTATTATTATAGAGTAAAAGTTGGCACTGCACTCAAGAAATCCCAACCTTTTGTATTGAGCTGCACACAGCTAAAACATCCCCCTCATTATCAGCTAGCGGTGTGTTCCTTCTCTACTGCCTTCCGGCAGTTGGATAACCTTTAACAATTTTGAAACGCATGATGAATCGGGTTTCAAACAAGTCTTTCTCAGGAAGTCCATTTTACCGATTTCTGTCGCAACCCATCACAGTTGGTTTGTTTATTAAGAGAAAAACTAACGACCCATTGTTAAGGGACAGAGGGGGGGGGTCGCTTGTTTATTATCAGAACAGCCCTTCCTTGAGGGACAGAGGGGGGGGGTCGCTTGTTTATTATCAGAACAGCCGTTCCTTGAGGGGAAGGGGGGAAGGTGGTCGGTTGTTTAAGAAAATTCATTTAGATCACAGTAAAGTTGACCTTACTCTTCATAGGATTTTTAAAAATATGTTAGTTAGTTTTCACTTTTATTTTATTTTTCTTTCGGCGGAACTTTAGAAGAAAACAAAGTTTAAAACGTTTTTTATCCTCCCGGGTGCCAAAAAACACATCTGTTTCACGCATTAACCCCTCCTTTTTCTCTTCTTCCTCCTTCAAGAAGAATTCCTTTGAGACTTCAATTTTGATCTTTTTAGTTTTATTTTATATCGCAAGAAGTGCGCGAAATTACTCAGCCAATCGTCCTTTCAAATTCATAATCTTTATTTTAAAGAAATGAATTGTCTTTTCTCTTACATTAATTTTGCATCTCCTTTAAATCTTCTTTGCTATTTTTCCCCATATTTCGATAAGTTACATTTTGCTGTTTTTATTTTTCATTTTTAAATATTCATCATTCTCATGTTAATTAAGTAAATTCAGCTTTTATTTCTCTTTTATCTGATCTATTTATCTTATTGCAGTGTACTTACTCAATCTTCAAACCATGAGAGTCCGTTCAGCCTACAGCTGTTTCACCATAGAAATCTCCATTCACACACACACACACACACACAGTCACACAACCGGTTTATCACACATTAATATAATTATGTATTTATTATCATGCTTTTTCATTACTAGTATTATTATTTAGATATTATTTATCATTAGGCCTATTTCTAATTGAGATCCCAGACCTCTGCGCGCTTTTGGAGTCCAACTCCTTTAACATGAATATTCACGCAAAGATCCCCGATCTTTATTTGCAAAACACAAACTTGCATTACATAGGTCCCGGACCTAGTTATTTTTTCTTCTTTCACGCATCAAATATTTACTCACTGGCTGTTGTCCCTGTGAAGGAAGACCCCATCCAACTGTTGCTCCGGGAGAAACCCCGGATCTGCGGTGGGGTGGAGGACTTTGATACTGGTTCCGAACCAGGTTATGCACGGACTCTCATCAGCCTGCGGTTCCTCCCAGAGATCCAGTCCGATCTGAGATCCTGGTCAAATGAACAAGAAATGCCAGGGTTAAAATCGCTCTCTGATCTCTGAGTTTTCTTTTTTTTGACATTTCGTGGTTTCTCAATCCACGAGCTGATCCCACTCAGCCTTCCTCGTGTCCAACACGCAAGCTTTCAGTAAGAAGCGTCCTAGCTTACCTTAGGGCCGGCCACACCCTGAGTCTACCGACCCGGTCGGCGTCTTTTTAACTCAGCAGAAACAGATAAACATTTACTGGAGATTTACAGACAGAACACACTTTTAGATTAGTCAATTTTGCACCTCGTGTGTCAGCGCTTACCAAATAACTTCAGGCCTGGGTCACTTCCGTCCTCCGATCTCCAGTATCTGTTAATCACAACAATTTCCAAACTCACGTTTACCTCTGCTACTTCCAGAAATCACGTCGGGGTCACCAAATTGTTGAGAAGGTGTTTTCACTCTAATTTAAAGCCTATCTTAAAGGAACAGACACACATTTAATTTATGACCCTGGGCTCTCTCTGAGCTCTCATTTCACCTTCCCGCATGCTCGTTCATTTCTGTAAAAAGGAGCAATAAGAACAACAAACAACAATTATATATTTTAACAGTGAGACATCGTTCACTGGACTCAGTTCTAGTAACTGAGTACAGCTTTGTCTCAGCATAAGTTTTTTATTTGAAACAAGTTAAAAAGAAACTCCTTCCACATAGATCTTCCTTCACAGAATGGTCACAGCTTCATCACCAAAAGGCACACAGGATGTGCCACATTCCTCTTGATTATTCATGGTTTCTAAGTGTTTCCACATGCACTACACAATTAGACCCTCATACAACATTAACAGAATGTATATCTCTTCAGTAGGAATGTAGACCGACCAGTAAATCCAGAGCTTCGCCTTTTGGCTCAGCTCTCTCTTCACCACGACAGACCGCATTGTTCCTCCTGGATCCGAGATTCGACTATCCGTCTGGACCCTCCTCTCCAAAACCCCTGAATAGACCTTACCAGGGAGGCTCAGAAGTGTGATCCCCCTATAGTTGGAACACACCCCGGTCTGCCAATCCAAGGGAACTGCCCCCGATGTCCGCAATATTGCAGAGCCGCGTTAACCAACACAGCCCGAATCTCATCCACCCCCGGAGCCTTGCCACCGAGGAGCTTTTTAACGACCTCGGTGACCTCAGCACCAGAGATTGGAAAGCCCGACTCAAAGTCCCCAAACCCTGCTTCCAGATTGGAAGGCGTGCCAGTGGGATTGAGGAGGTCTTCGAAGTATTCCATCCACCGACCCAAAACGTCCCGTGTCGAGGTCAGCAGCACACCATCCCCACTGTAAACAGTGTTGGTGGCAGACCGCTTACCCCCCCCTGAGACGCCGGATGGTGGACCAGAATCGCTTCAAAGCCGTACGGAAGTCGTTCTCCGTGGCCTCTCCAAACTCCTCCCATGCCCGAGTTTTTGCCTCCGCGACTATCCGAGCCGCACTCCGCTTGGCCTGCCGGTACCTATCAGCTGCTTCAGGGGTCCCACAGGCCAAAAAGGACTCCTTCTTCAGCCTGACAGCATCCATTACCGCCGGTGTCCACCAGCGGGTTCGGGGGTTGCCGCCGCGAAAGGCACCGACCACCTTGCGGCCACAGCTTCGGTCAGCCACCTCCACAATGGAGGCGCGGAACATGGTCCACTCAGACTCAATGTCCCCCGCCTCCCCCGGGACGTGTTCGAAGTTCTGCCGGAGGTGTGAGTTGCAGCTCTTTCTGACAGGAGACTCTGCCAGACGTTCCCAGGAGACCCTCACAACACGTTTGAGCCTTCCAGGTCTGTCCGGCGTCCACCCCATATACCCACCCCAGCTCGGCGCCTCTCAGCGGGAGCAACTCCAGAGTGGAAGAGAATCCAACCCCTCTTGAGGAGACAGGTTCCAGAGCCAGAGCCGTGCGTCGAGGTGACTCCGACGATGTCCAGTTGAAACCTCTCAACCTTGCACACCAGCTCCGGCTCCTTCCCCACCAGAGAGGTGATGTTCCACGTCTCGAGAGCCAGCTTCTGCAGCCGAGGATCGGACCGCCAAGGTCCCCGTCTTCGGCCATCGGCCATCCTACACAGCACCCGACCCCCATGGCCCCTCCCACAGGTGGTGAGCTCATGGGAAGGGGGACCCATGTTACCTCTTCGGGCTAAGCCTCACCGGGCCCCATGGGTAAAGGCCCGGCCACCAGGCACTCGCCAACGTGTCCCGCCTCCAGGCCTGGTTCCAGAGGGGGGCCCCGGTGACCCGCGTCTGGGCAAGGGAACACTGAATCAATTATGTCCTTCATCATAGGGGTCTTTTGGGCCCCTGTGATGAATGACATAAATGGATTTGATCCAACGATGCTGATCAAATTGCAGGCATCCCTACAGCTCCCGGCATCGATGTTTTGTGATTGTAGAGGGTGCTCGTTACTGAAGGAGGGGCATTACGAGCAGGCCTCAATTTGTTTAGTGAAGAAACCCTTTGGTGAGTCAATTTAATATTTTATGAACCAAAGTATGTGTGAAACTGAGTTAAGGAGAGTTCCATGTGTGTTGAGTTATGTTCTGTGGAATATGTAAGCTTTCTGAATGTTTGTGAAAGCCTTGTCTGGCAGCATTTTAGCCACCTGGGTTAGCTGCAGCTCAGTTAAAGGCAGGGTATACGATTGTGGGAGCACTCCTTGAGAGGGCGTTATTGAAAAATAAAAAGTCCCACCCCTTGCTTCATGCTCTCCCACTAAGCCACGCCTCAATAACATAGGCACGCACAGCCAGCATGGTCTCGTTGGGTCTCCGCCACTTCACACTTCACTCCGCCATTTCAACCAAAGTCACAAAATATAACGTGATCTTAACTGTCCAGGAGAAAATCAGCAACCAACGCATCCGTTAGCAAGCCCTAAGCTTCCTTGAGTTGACGCCACCATGTAAATGCATCAGCTCCGATGCAGATTCGGCTTTAAGCACGCTCTTCGTCGGCTTTCTTCTTTCTCGTTGCTATTTCCACAACAGCTTTGTGTTTTCGGTTCATATTAGCGCGAGCTCACTTCCTGTTTACAGGCTAGAACGAGCATTGCGTGCACACGAAGGGGACGCGCAGAGGGGGAGGTGCTGGAACACGGAAGCTTTACTTACAAGCCTATTATCTTAGACAGTCTGTGGAAGTTGATTGGATGAGGTTTTCCCAGGGTTTCTCGCTGTAGAAAGAATAAAAATTACTCTGTCAAGTTTAAGAACTCCTAACTTATAGGTTGGCACTGGTATATGAAGAGCATTTTTTGCAGTTTTAAAAAAAGATGAGCTATCAAACCAGCTGAAACAACTGACTGAAGGTCAGAAACTCAGAAAAGCTAGCAATAGTGATGGAAATACACTGTTTGAAAGTAAACAGTAACAGTGTCAGGAAAGTTCCCAGCATGCCAAGGGCCTGGTTCTGTTTCAGGTGTGGAGAGGACAACCACATTGCTGCTCGGTGTCCAAATGAACCGAATCCCACACTAGTTCACCAAAAGAATGCAGAATTAAAAGCAAGACGGGAAAAGTTCTTGGCTCAGCAGGCAGCCGAACCTTTTCCTTTAAACTTGTAACAGCTCCTGCAGCGGGACTCCCGGGAGCATAGCTTTGTAACCCAAGGTCCGATGACGCCACTCTCACCAGAAACGACCCATGGTGCAAATTCTCTGTTACCATCTGGGGTTGCAGGTGTACCATGTGAGTCAATCATGGATACTTGATTCCAATTCACAACCATTTCAGAGTCTTTCTACCAAAGCAATCTTTCTCATTTACCTGTACATTCATCCATGCTCTTCTTGAAGTCTAAGGAGCTGGAGGACAGCATGTTCCATATCTGGGTTACATCAAAGTATGTGTCACCTTCCCATGCCACATTACTGGTTGAGAAGAAGAATTAGTTGCATTGGCGCTTGTTGTCCCAAACTGTGCTTTCAATAGTCGAATCCCTCTTCTGATCGGCACCAATGTGATGTTCCAATTACATGACAATCTCCTTGAGCACAATGGTCTAAAATTCCTTCGCCACCTGTGTTCTTGAGATCTGACAATGGTCTTGCAGCATGTGGCTCATACAAAGAATCATGACAGATATGTATATCCTGTAAAGCTGCATGGAGGAAATGTAATTACCATACCAGAAAATGAAAAACGTTGCATTATGGGTGATGTAAGACTGAAGAAACATGACATGAACACAAGTTTTGTTATTGAGCCGCACAAACATCTTCACTTACCTGGTGGATTACTTCTTGAAGCTGCATTTGTGGCAATCCCCTTCAGAACTCGCACCAAGATCCCTATAGTGCTGCGTAACCTGAGTGATCGCAATGTCATGTTGCACCCAAAATCAGTTGTTGTCCAGTTATGAACATCACAACTGTTCAACACACCAGAACCTGGGAACAATGTGCCTCAGAGACAGTCTAGTTGTGGGAATCTCAAATTTGATCTTCAAGATTCACCAATTTCCGAACAATGGGAACAACACATTGTCACCAAACTCCAGTCCATCTCTGAAGTCGGTTGAGGCTATGGCCTTTTACTGAACGAACTGCATCTCCCAGCATCCTTTCACTGAACGAACTGCAGCTCCCAGCATCCGTTGCGTTGCCCTCAACCCATTCTCATTGGTCTGCGGCCAGTGATGACATCACAGAGTTGATAAAAGGCAGCGCGAATATTGAAATCTTCATCTTTTGGTCCCCAAGCGGTGCCGTAAGGAGATGCTTTAATCCACTGCTAACATTTTCCCTTTTTGCGTTCAAACCTGCTGGACCAGGAAGAACTTCCCTTTTAAACTTCGAAGTAAATCGGCCGAGCAAACAGACTTTCCTGTACCAGGTAGTCCGCTGGCCATCTGAGCTCTATTGAAATCGGCCCTGAGTCCCTCAACGCCTAAAGTCGGACGTCCGCTTTTCCAACCTCAGTTTTGCGCAAAACCGCTCTCCTTAAAACTGGACACTTTCAAGACGTTTCGTCGTGGACTGTGGAGAGAATCATCACCCAGTAGGAAAACCTGGTTTATTTATTTTGGTCTGGGTAGAGAATTAGGTCTTGGATATATATATATATATATATATACATTTTTCTGTGGTTAAAATAAGTCTGTCAACTTGTTAACCGCTGTTATTCTTGGTCGTCTGTTGCTGTACACCGACCCTGAATGTGCATGCTTTTTGTGTTTTATTATTTGACTTTGGTTGCAACCAGAAGCAGTATATTATATTGTATTATTTCCTGGCTTGTTTATTGTCCGCTGCGGTCGGCGCTTGTCTGTTTAGACACGTCGCGTGGCATCAGTAGATCCCCGTTCTCCGTCGCCCTGTTTCCTTTGTCCAAGCCCCCATTGCTAATGAAACTAGCCTTTGTTGAATTGCCACGCTGTCTTTCTTTGTCTTCCTTTGTGAACCGATTGCGCCAATTGATAAGGCTTGAGTTATATATCGCATTGAAGGGGTGAGCTGAACCCCTCCCTCATCCGCTCGCTGTCTCCCACACACACACAGCCGCACACACACACACACGCCTCCTTCCCTTGACGTTAACTTTGTTCTATATTTTTGAATGCGTTAGAATAGATGGAAATTATGAACTTTTTTTTTTTTTTTTTACAGTACAGAGGTGGTCATAGTCTGTGAGTCAGAGTCTAGAGTGTTTTCTTTGGGGGGTGCCTCTGCTGGCTGGGTGTTCAGTTCGGGTGGGGGGTGAGAGTTCAGTAATCTCACAGCCTGGTGGATGAAGCTGTTGGTGAGTCTGGTTGCAGAGGCTCCTGTACCTCCTTCCAGAGGGTAGGAGGCTGAACAAAGATGACTGTGAAGAGGAGATGAGCTGCAAAGGTGACCATGGAGCAGGTGAGTGTTGGACAAATAAAGATCTGTTTGAGAAAGTAATGTCTTAGGTCAGGGATGCCCAAGTCCAGAGCTACCATCCTGCAGCTTTTAGATGCATCCATTCTCTAACACTCCTGAATCAAATAAATGGGACGTTATAAGGCATCTGCAGACAAAAAGTAACGCTGACGAGGGAATTTAGCCATTACAGAGGACCTCAGGGCCGTGGAGAACCTTCATGTTTTTAAGAGCAGTCTCAAGACTCACATTTATACCCTAGCTTTTAACTGATTATTGTTTATTATTGTCTGTTTAATTGCTCTGCATGTTTTATATGATTATATTTTATCAGTGTTTTACTACTTAATCTTATCACATTTATTTACTGCTAAATCTAAATCATCTAAATCATCTAAATCCCCGTTCCAGTGTTTTCTCTGTGGGAGCCCTCTGCCCCGGGAGCGGTGGTCGGCTGCAGCTGCCTGGGTGCTCTCCAGGTGGAGCTTGGGTGGAGGTGGGGGTCTTGGCCTTGCCTCCACTGGGCGCCCGGTGTCGGTGCCTCAGCTGCTGCTGTTGATCTACTGCTGCCGATGCAGATGGCTCCTCTAATGGCGTTTCCTTAAATGGTTCATCTGCACTAAGCCCAATGTCCTTTTTTACTGTTGCTTTTCACTGTGTGTGTGCATGGGAGTTGGGTTGGGGGGAGGGGGTATAACTATGACCATGCTTTTAAATCTATGGGGGAGGGATGGGAATGTAGTTTATGTGGGGTCATTTTAATCTTTAGAGCACTTTGTGGTGCAATTTCTGGTATGAAAAGCGCTTTATAAATAAAGTTTGATTTGATTTGATTCAGATCTGCAGCTGATGCATAATGCCAGTCTGCTTAGACAGAACAGGTCTGAAAATCTTAATATATGGAAAAATCAAACCTGTGGATTTTTAGTTTTTTTTCCAAAATATTACTAAAATCTCATTTTGTATCATTCTCATGAGCCCACTGTGGTCATTTTCTCATCTCATGAGCTGGATGGATGGTGGAAGGTGTGACTTGCACATTCCATCTAGGTAACCCTTTACTGCTATATTCTCATGTCAGCGTGTTTACATTTTTAGTTCTTGGACTTATTGTCTCAGTGTTTCTGCTACATCCCATTCCTTTTCTCACCCACAAGACATTTTCCACCCTCATCAGGCTTCCTTTCCTTCCATCTTCTCCTTCCACTCCTGTCTTTCAGCCTTCTTAGGTCAGTCTTTGAGGTTGTTTCAAAGCAACAGCTGCTGCAGTGTTTTTCTTTGGCTCGCCGACCTGCTGACACTCCCAAAGATCAGAGGGTCGCTCTTGCTTTGCCTCTCTCAGCAGAAAAGAAAGCTTCCTTTTCTCTACCCCATCAATTAATAATACTTTCCCATGGGAGCTATAGCTTGTGTACATAAGCAGCACACATAACACCATGAACAGGTTCCAGATTTTATTTTTCCTCCTTTCCTCCTATTCATAAAATTAGTCATTCATTTTTAGGAAGAGCAGAGTAACTGATGTGCAGGCAGGATCATATTTCCTGGGCTCCCCAGAGGGTGTTGTTGCTGACTCGTGTCATATTTACTGTGTAATTTATTTTTAAACACACTCGTCTCACAATTTCTGGACAAATACTTTTTTATTCTTTCCTCCATTGCCAAAAGCAATTGATCCTTCCAGTCTCACTGTGTACCCCTCTTCACAGTAAGACACCCCTTATGATCTCTGAATTTCAATCTTCTCTAATAAATTGGGTTCTCCTAAGACACTCCCTGCTGTCTTTTTTATTTTGACTGTTTATTAATTATTTTTCAATTGAAAAGAAACATACAGTCATAGAAAAACCTATTCAGGCACCATAGGACAATATTATATTTAGCTTCTAAAAAAGAAGCCTTTTGGATCCAAAATACCTGTATAGTCTGCTGATGGTTGATTAGATTTCACCAAAGAGAGAGAAAGCATCTCTTTGCTGCCAACCTGCTGCTGAGCCGAGAGCTGCTCCCCCGACGCAGCTGAGCTGAAGGATTCCGGTGTAAAGGGACCGGTCCTCCAAAAAAGATTGCCAAGCCACACTGAGAGGATGACCCGAGTTCTGGCTAACGATGTCTAATAAGCCCCCGACCCGAAGCCTCACAGCTTGCCGTGACCACATGCAGCTGCTGCTAGCTTACCAGCTAACAGCTGGATTCCCTCCTTTATTGCTGATCTTTCAGACAACGGAGCCACCTTCCCTGGATATCTCAGAATCGTTCAAGTAAGGTTTTGTCTGGGTGGAGATAAATTAGTTTAGGATAAAAAATGTAAGGATGGTTTTGATTGTGTGTTTCAGTGTGTTTTTGCTGCATTTGTAAGAATTCATTCTTCAATTGTTTGGGTATAAACAGTGGTTTCATATGAGGGGCCATATAGGTCATAATTCATTATCATACTCAATCCCATATACTTTCCCTCACACATACATATATATTTTTGCTCACTTACATATATTTTCCCTCACAGATACATATATATTGCTCACTTACATATATATTTTCACATTCTCACACTCATATTTTCACTCACATATACATATATATTTTTGCTCACTTACATATATTCTCACTCTGTAAGAATAATGTATGCATGTGTGACAGAAAGTATAGTGGAAAGGGAAGGAGTTTGGTAGAAATGGAAGGTAGTCCATTTATTGGACTTTGATTGGTTGAGAAGCAGGAACGGGGTGAAGTGTAGGTCCCGTTCAAAATGGATGGAAGAAACTAGGTAGGAGGCCTCTATGGTTCCCAGACTCAGCAACCGGTGTACCAAGGAAGCAAATTAGGAGACTGATGAACCAGATCAGAAGGGAAAAAATAACCACACAGGAGGCCTACAACCAAACACACCAAAAAGAAAAACCTTAAACTCGTGAAAGAGCATCTGCCACTAGATTATCCCTACCCTTCACATAACAGAACTCCAGTGAGTAAGAATGGAGGAACAAAGACCAGCGGATGAGTCTTTGGTTTGGGCATTGCAGTGAATTTAAGAAGGTCAGGGGATTGTGGTCAGTATAAACCACTAACTTTATACTGCCACAGACATAGACGTCCAAGTGCTTTAATGCAAAAATGAGAGCCAGCGTTTCCTTTTCAATCACAGAATAGTTCAGTTGATGTTTATTAAACTTTCTGGAAAAGAAACTAACTGGTCTTTCCACACTAAAGTCGTCATCCTGCACCAACACACCGCCCACATGACTAGCATCCACATACATCTTAAAAGGTCATTCAAACGCGGAGCAAAGAGAACAGGTGCATTACACAGTAATGACTTAGCCAGATCAAACGCTTCCTGACATTTTAAAGTCCAATGGATTTTGGCATTTCCTTTCAATAGGTGAGTCAGCGGTGCCACCACAGTAGAAAAATTGCGACAAAAACTGTGGTAATATCCCACGAGGCCAAGGAAACGCATCAGCTCTTTCTTAGTTGTTGCTATTGGAAACTGATCTACCGCCTCCACCTTGGCTTCCACAGGACGCACCTCACCCTGGCCCACCACACGGCCCAGATAAGTCACAGTTGCCCGTGCAAAATCACATTTAATTGTGAGATTAGCCTCTGATAAATGGGTAAAAAGCTCCCTGATCCAACATAGATGAGTGTCCCATGTGTCAGAATATACTACCACATCATCTAAATAAATGGCGCAACCCTGTATATCACCAGTAACCCTGTTCATCAAACGTTGAAATGTTGCTGGTGCATTGCGAAAACCAAAAGGCATGACCGTATAGGTATACAACCCAGAGGGAGTCACAAAGGCAGCAATCTCACGAGCTCGCTCAGTGAGCGGCACCTGCCAATAACCCTTCAAAAGATCACATTTGCTAATAAAGGGAGCTGATCCCACCTGATCCACACAGTCCTCCATCCTAGGAAGAGGAAATTAATTGGGTTTAGTCACAGAATTAACTTTCCGAAAGTCAGAACAGAACCGAAATGTATTATTGGACTTTGGAACGAGCAAGCATGGGGATGCCCAACTAGATGCAGTAGGCTGTGCAATGCCATGTTCCAGCATGTACAAGATCTCGGCTTTCGACACTCTGTTTTTCTGCATTAACACGATAAAACCTTTGATGTATGGGTTTCGTTTGACCTACATCAATATCATGCTCAATAAGATGAGTGCGACTGGGAACGTCACCAAACAAGCCAGGAAAAGCTAAAATCAATTCCTTTAATTATGAGCAGCGCTCCTCCAAAAGATGCAATAACAATTCGTCTAAACAACACAGAGAGTCAGAGTTTTTCAGCCGGCCATGCAAGAGTGAATCTGACAAATCCAAAGGTTCCCCATCAGACTCCTCATCTGATGCAGGAGCTACCACACAGGCTGCAGTTCCAGCTGTAGCTGAGGGAACACGCTCAAAAAATGGCTTTAAGAAGTTTACATGACAAAGCTGAGTTTTTTTCTTGTGATCAGGTGTTGAAATGATGTAGTTTACATCAGATACTTTTTCCATCACGGTGTAAGGTCCTGAAAACTTTGCTTTAAAAGGAGAGTTTACGATTGGAAGCAAAGCTAAGACCTGATCACCTGGATGAAAAACACGGTGTTCTGCATGTCGATCAAAGCAAGACTTCATTTTTCTCTGGGCCAATGTCAAGTTTTCTTTTGCCATTTCCCCGGCTGCATACAACCTCTGCCTTAAACCACTCACAAAATCAGAAACATTAATTGGAGGATCTTTGTTTTTCCATTCAGCGGACAAAGCAGCTAGAGGACCACAAACTTTGTGTGCAAATACCAGTTCATTTGGACTGAAACCAGTACTTTCCTGTGTAACCTCCCTAGCAGCCAGCATTAACCAAGGCAACCCTTCCTCCCAATCCTTATCCATCTGTGTGCAAAACGCACGCAGAAGCGATTTCAAAGTTTGATGAAAGCGCTCTAACACACCTTGACTCTGAGCATGGTAAGCTGAGGACATGTTATGCTTAATGCGGAGCTGCTTCACCACCTCAGAAAATAATTTCGAGGAGAAGTTTGTACCCTGATCAGACTGAATAACCTTCGGGAATGCCAAACACAGAATCACAGACCCGTGATACTACGGAGAGGATAAACAGCAGGATATTGGGTTTTCAAACACATCACTGTTAGTAAATAACAGGCACCAGATTTTGATTTCGGTAACGAACCCACACAGTCTATGATCAGATGTTCAAATGGTTGATCAACAACCGGAATAGGATTCAGTGGCACATGTTTTAAAGTCTCTGGTTTGGCTTGTCAGTTAGCTGACAAGTAGGACAGCACTTAATATAAATAGAAATGCTCTTCTTCATCTTAGGCCAAAAAAAATGCCTGAGTAGTCTATCATAGGTTTTCTTTATGACCAGACTCGTCATGCGCCACTTTCAGCACCAAATCTTGCCATTTAGATGGTAGCACGATCTGAACGACAGGTCCGCCTACAAAGTCCTCTCCATGTTGAGACCATTTTCTCAACAACAGAGAATCGAGTATGAAGTAGCCCGAACTACTATACTCAAACTCCTCCTGTTGGTTATTTTGAATGTTGGACCAGGTTTGACATGCAAAGATATTGAGTCCAGTTAACCAAACAAACAAAGTCAACACAACTTCAGTTCTGGAATACAGCCTCTGCCGGTTTATTAGTTTACATACCTTCTCTGAGCAGGAAAAAGCATTGATGACATACAGTTCTGTCGTCTTCAAAAACACCAGCAAGACTCTCCGGCTAACCCCAGACTAGACTCTTTTTCTCTTATTAACACACAGATTTCTATTCCTAGTTCGTGCGTCATATTGACGCAGATTTTTCCTGTTAGCTGATCAACGCACTCTGAGAGAGCATGTTCTGCTAGCCAAGTTTATAATTTATCGTGTCAGACTGACCCGACCTGAATAAACACAAATTCCCTCACGTAGCATTTGATAAGAACATTTTGGACATTCATCATCCACCACAACACTCCACAGGTTGAACCTGTTCAAAATTTTTTTCAAAGAACAGTCTAGCTTTTGTTGCTCAATCAACTCATTGCATGTTAACATAGGAAACTCAGAGAAGGGTAGGAACAACTGTTCTACAGTCATCTTCTTAGGCCAGTGTTTCTCAAACTATGGGGCGAGCCCCACTAGTGGGGCAGAGAGGTATTGCAGGTGGGGCGTGACATCAATGAGATTTAAATAGTTTTTCCCCCTAGATTCTGTCGTTGTGAATGTTTCACTGCACTGTAAATTAAATCAACCAGCTCCCCCCTCTCACAAAATTAAACACACTCAAATAAATTAGCAATTGTGATCATCATTGTAAACAGAACCGGGACCTGGAACATTGGGCTGGGAGTTTGACGTTGGAATATATTGCAGCAGAACAAAACAAGCTGAAGTAGCCGCATTATCAGAGGTTCCATCTACAAAATGTACAAATATCTAAAAAGATCAGGGAACGTTTCAGAGTAAGAGAAGTCACACGGTCAACCACGGAGGAAATACAGGGATGAGTATCTTGCTCTTTATTTATTTTATACTTTTGAAAGCTTTGCAAATTTGATAAAACAAATTTTATTTTCTCCAACTGTGAGCTGAAGTTCTACATGTAGCAACTACTGACAGCATATATTTCTGAGCCGGTTTTATACCAGTGCGCAACCCCTTTTTCCAACTAATTTATACCCTTAAAAACTTGTAGACTAACTCGGCTATTTAAATAAATAAATCACTTTAAAAATCAGGCATGGTCAACATTCTGTTGGGGCAATAAAATCATGGGGGGCTTGTGTATGCTCCTTTGTCCAAAGTGGGGAATAATAAAAAAAGTTTTCGAAACACTGTCTTAGGCCGTTCTTCACCACCACGTTCTGTCTGTGCCATGGCACGAGTCACCGCACAGGAAGTGAAGACTTCTGGAAAACTCTGTTTACTCACATCCGGTACCTAATTAAACACAGGCTCTGAAACAACCATCAATGGAGGTGGTACACTAGCCCACACACGTGCCCCAGCCAGGTTGTTGCCCAGCATGATGTATACCCCTTTAATAGGTAATTCAGGGCGCACAGCTAGAGTAGTTTCACTCTGAAACAGAGGACATGAGAGGAAAACTTTATGGAGAGGTACAAACAAAACTTTTAGGCCAAGTCCCCTAACAGGAATAGAGCAGCCAGTTTTGGAACGCTGAGACCATGGCAACACTCCTGCCTGAATAAAGGAATCAAATGCGCCTGTGCACCGGCACTTTGTCCTCACCATCGATCAGAGAGACATAGCCTGACATGATGAATGGCTGATAAGACTGCAAATCGGAAGAGTTAGAATCAGTTTGACAACTATCACCTACATTGATCGTGCAAAGAGATGCAGCTAAACCAGCACCCTTCACCGAAGTCGCAAGAACAGGTTTAGATTTTGACTTTAACAAACGACAGTCATCTTTCCAATGTCCATAATGATGGCAATAATTACAAACTTTATCAGCATCTCGCATATGTCGAGAACTGGACGCCAGCTGCACGTCAGAATTTACAATTGCAGGTTTCAACACAAACGTTTTCTTATGAGTCAAAACGTAATCATCAGCAAGAGCGGCAGCCTCCGCCACCATTGTCACTTTCTGTTCATTGATTTACGTAGCCACAGCCTCAAAAAATGAGTTTTTAAATTGTTCCAGAACCATTAAATTGCACAATGCAGCAAAATCCTCCACGCCAGCTGCAGAACACCACCGTGAAAAATGTGATGTTAAATCACGAGCAAACTCTAGATGACTCTGATTTACACCTCTTTTCCAAGTCCTAAATCATTGCCAATATGATTCTGGAACCAACTCATATGCCTTAAGTACCATAGATTTCACTAAAGCATAATCACGGCTGTCTAAGTCACTTAAAGCGGAGTATTCTTCCTGCGCTCTTCCTGTGAGTGTGCATTGAAGCATTAAAGTGAGCACGGACTCTGGGCACTGGCGCACATCTGCAACACGCTCGAATAGCAAAAAGAAACTCTCAGGATCTCGTTCAGAAAATTTAGGTAACAACTTTAGATTACCTAAAACATCAAAGGATAGAGCAGGGTCTGAATCTACTTCAGCAACTTTAGAAACCTCCACAGCAGCTGACAACTTCCCCTCCTTAATCAATTGTAAGTGGGTTTTCTCCATTTCGATTCTGGCATGTTCCACCTCTTGCTTCATTTTCTCAACCACCATTTCCCTCTCCAATTTAAGTTTGTCATGTTCAATTTGCAATAACAATAACTCTTTTTGTTGTTCAAAAGTCAATAAAGAAATTGGAGAAGTCTCAGGTGAAACTGACGGACGCTCACTCAAAACTTCATCTCCAGCAAATTTGCTTTCAAAATAGCTTTTACATTCTTTTTAAAACATTTATCACCAACTTCAACCTATAATGCTCGGCAATTTTTACCAATTGCTCCCTCGAGCATTTTTCCAACGCCTCCTCTGAAGGAGAAGCCAAAAGGGTTCCACACTAGTCATTTTACCGTGCCTAAAAAAAATCACCAGACTGCAAAACAAGTGGTAGAACAAATCTACTATAAAACCCCACTAGCTGACTCACAAAGATCTAACTAGCTACATCAACCCTAGTCTTCATGCAGAAACCTTTGGTGGGAGTTTTAAGCAGCAAAGCCCGCTGGACGGACAAGCAACCAGAAACTGGCGACTTATCCGGATCCATGGAGCTGCTTCCGAGACAAGTTGCTCTAACCAAGGTTCCGCAGCACTACAAACCCAAAATGACGAAACCCAAAGGGGAGACACCACTAAACCTAACAGGGCATAATAGCAGATTTTCCACCCACAATCAAAATTTCAGTCAGGTTTTATCTAAAAAAAAACAAAAAAAAACAGTAACAATCAAGACAGACATTCTCCCCAAACGTACTACAAATAGAGCACAACTTCTCATCAAAACTAACTTCAGCGTCCAGAACAAAGAACACATCAGCACAATGCACTTGCACAGCTGATTGCTCCACAATTACTTATTGGAAATACTCAGGAATCCCAAAGACGCAGCAAACGTGATACATCAATCACCACGCACCAGGCAATTACGTGACACGTGTCAAACAAAGTGGAATTACCAATATTAATTTTAAATTATCAATATCCAAAGAAATTAGCCTAGATTAGCATTTGGAAAAAACCCAAACACCCAACAAATTAAACAAGGAACAAACAAACGAAAAAATTCACTTTGTTATGGAAAAGCAGCAAACTAACAAGCTCCCAACTTGTCAACAAAAGACAATCACCAAACTAATTTGTCAAGAGGGAAGCAAGCAGACAAATTCCCACTACATCAAGAGGAAACTCAAGTGAACAACAGAGCCCCCCATTTTGTCACGGGAAAAGGAAAGCAAACAAGCCCCTATTTTGTCAGGGAGAGGTGAAACAAGCAAGTCCCCACTTTGTCAGAGGGGAAGCAAAAAACTGACCAGCCTTTGTCGGGGGGGGGTGAAGACAAGACGGACGAGCCCCCACTTGGTCATGACCTGGCTCAAATCATGACAAAAAAAGAAGGGTGAGACTTCATACTTTAAACAAGTAAAATGGATTTATTTAAATAATTAAAGCGAAGAAAGAAACCTAAACCAAAAGTGGAGAGCCAAGCTCCCACACCAAAGCAAAGGGAACACAAAGGCCTGTGAGGAAGAGAAACTCTTCCCCCTGAACTGGAGGGAGAGAGCAGCTTTTATTGACACCGGGCCCAGGTGTCACCAATCAAGGGGATGGTCTGCTCATCATGCTGCAGCTCAACCTAGAAATATACAAAGGTTAGTGAGCAGGCCATCACAACTGCAAGAAGCCATTGGAGTTTTAAAGAATATTTTATTATCTCCGGAAGGCATTACATCACTGTCTTCATCTCTTTAAGCAGCAGAGGACATCTGTCCCTAACAAAACTCATACCATGGTGGAAAATAAGATGAGAGCACGCTTCAGACCTAGCGCCTCAGCAGGCCAAACAAGTACTCAAGATCGGACCGGAGGGTTGCACCAGTCTTTAAGATATGAGACTCAGAGACACACCGAGGTAACTGATTTACGCATATCTCTTTATTGCAAGGTTTTCTAAATATGCAGCATCACCTGCTCCTTGCATAGGTGCTGCAACATAGAATACAATCATCCTTTATTGTCCCACAGAGGGGAAATTCAGCTGTAACAGCAGCAAAGTGACAGGTACTAAAGAAGCATTTGATTCACACAAGAAAAATATAAAAAACACAATTAAGAATAATATATGTACATTGAGGACAAAATTAAAAAGCTAAAGTTCTGTGCAGTTATTAAAAATCAAAATCGTATACTGTTATGGAATTAAATGTTTCTTCCTTAAGCAAAGATGACGCTGCAGTACCATGGCCCTTTTCTTGTATTGTATTAAAGCGGGTGTGTATTATCTAATATGCATACCTCAGTGGTTCCCCCAGTATTGTCCAGTTCTGTCTTCATCTTGCAGTAGAAGTATGAACGTCTACTTATTATGACCAAAAAGGAGCATATTTTGAATAAGATTACAGTATACATAGCTTGCAGCTTAATAAAATAATAATACTGCATTGTGAAACAATGACTAATGTTAATTGCATTAAAAGCCTTTATGTGTCAGTATTAGTAATTTTTGAATAGGAAATATTTTAGTACATGTTGTAAATTTACATTTCACCAAGTCACTTGCTTCCTGGAAGGCAGAATCTGATGATGAAGTGCCCCCAGCAATGCCATCAACCACTGGTCTGCCCTTATTCATGGACAGATTCAATTCCTCAGCTGGGGTAAGGGGATATGGTAGTGGCCCCCCACCAGTTAGAAAGGCCTCAGCCTTCTTTCGATTAGCTACATGATAGGAAGAATAAACAAAAAATTACTTAATAGGCCTATAAATCTGCAGTAATTATTTGATCTTAATCTTACGTTTTTGTAGAATGTTTTTGTGTTTCATCTTGAATTGGGACAGAGTTCTTCTGGCTCCAGAAGGATTGCATCTGATTGAACGAAGTCAATATATGTCTAAGTCAATTTATAATATTTTTGTTCCCTTAAAAAATTGGTGGCAAAAGAAAGTAATTATTGAAATGTTATTCAACATACTGAAATAAATTTTAAATTAGACATAATTAGACATTAGAGTGTTGAGAGTTCTAACAGTTAAACTCAGACATTTACTCTGTCAGTTATTTTTTGGCAAGCCATCGTTCTCTCTTTTGCTGCTGCAGCTGTATTGCTTTTCTTCAGAATTATTGGCTTGAATTCCTCATAAGCCAGCATCAACACTTCCAACTCCGCTTCTGAAAAATATGTTGCCCTTTTGTTTCCCCCGTCACTATCCATTGTGACTTGTGAATTCGGTGATGCTTTGAGAGGGTCTTTATGTATTCAGGGTGCGCGCTCATGAACTCCGGTTAACAAGGAGTAGGTTGATTAACCAGATTCTTATCAGGTGTTCTGGAACCTACTTAGGCTAAGCAGGTTCTGGGTTGATTAACCATGAGTTCAGAGTTTACCACATGGTAAGTTAACCAAGCTCTCTGGAATGGCCAGAACACCACTTATGCCAGGATTGAGTTCAGGATGTGATTTTTGGGTATGGGATACAGACGGAAGAAGGATGACACAACACAGGCTCTGTTTAACTTCTCTGTATTCTCACTTCAGGACAGTTTATAGATCTCTGGTTCAGGGGAACACAGGTGAACATGTAGGGTTTTGTGACTCAGATAGGTAGGTTTTAGCTATCAACAATTATGAATAATTGATTTGGGAAATATAATAATAGCCAAATAGTCCAGTCTCACCTAATGCTTATGATTACCTGCCTGATAAGGCTGAGATAATTAAACAATAGAAGAAGGAATAAGTTAACTAATAACTCAAACAGTACTTAAACAGTAACCAATAAATTGATTGTGATGTTACAGTTCAGTATGAGTATGTATGCTTAAAGACCAAGGCTTGTGTTGAAGAGTTTTGGGACTGAAGCTAAGTTAGTTTTAAACTAATTGTGATTAGTTTAGGACTAACTAACACCTTATGGTTTGTGTTCAAACAACCAATTAATAGTGCAAAGCAGGTGTGAAGACAAAACATTATTTGGAGGAAGTAATGTTTCATTTAGTTGAGAAAGACAGGTTTCGGAAACAGCTTATATGATTCGTTGTTGGTGTTAAACTATCTGCAAAAGCAGGCCACACTAATTAGATCAAGTGTGCGGCGCTAATTTCTGTAGTAAAACTTAGAGCCACTCTGTTTTAGCTTAGCACCAACGACCAAAGGAAAACTCCAGTTGGACGGAGTAACTCATGTAGCATGATTTTCAACGACTCTTTATATCAGTCAGAAACCTTTAAAAACCCAGTTCATACCCAAAGAATCTAAGAAATGAATTCTTACAAATGCAGCAAAAACACTGTGAAATAGACAATCAAACAAACCTTCATTTGTTTATCTTAAGCTAATGTATCTCTGCCCAGACACAACTTTACGTGAACGTTTCTTAGACATCCAGGGAAGGGTGGCTCCATTGTCTGACTGAAAAGACCGGTGATAAAGCAGAGAAACCAGCTGTTATAGATAGTCAGTTAGCAGTAGCTGCATGGGACGCTAACAGTGAGGCTTCAGTTAAGAACCTCGTTCTCCCACGGACCGCTCCTTTTTCGTGGGCAGCAATAAGTTCAGCAGCTCCAGGCTCCTTCAGCAGGCAGCAGCGTGTCCTCGAGGCTCTCTCTCCCTCTCTAGTAGAATCTGTAATTCAAAAGATTCTTTCTGCAGAGTTTTGAACAGGTCATTCAGGACTGATTTCATCAGTTCACCTGATCAATCAGCAGACTGTAAAAGTATTTTGGATCCAGTAAAACTCGCCTCTCTCCTCGCAGCAAAGGAGGTTTAAACCTTGTGTCTCTCCTTTGTGGTCGCCAACGGACAAAGAGGAAGTATGGAGCGGAGCCCTGTACTCAAATAGAGGTGATGATGTCCCATGAAGTCCTTCTTTTCCTGTTAAAGCTGAAAGAGGAGTGTGCAATTTAACACTCCTACAAGCGGGAGGTCGTTTGGTCCGGTGACCATGGCTTTGTTTCCAACAAGGGTGTCTACATGTGGAAGTATGTATGTGTGTGGCTTCCCTACAAATACACAAAATACAGAAAATAATTTGATAGTGTCCTATTTTGTGAAATATAAAGTCTATTGCACCACACCATTACACTTAATGTAAATCCAAATAAGGAAATATAAATGCAACATAAATAATCTCTGCATTTATTACAATAAAGAATGTATGTAATCATTTTGTCTAAACAAAATACATTCCTACATGGGACATCCTGTTGTCTAGGCGTCACTGTCTTCATCGGCTATGACAGGGAGGATCACCAGCCTAGCAACAGGTTGGATAAAAGTTCTGTCCTTTATCTGAGCATCTGCTGACCTGATGTGTCTATCAGGACTGGGGTGAACCCTGATGATGCGCCCAAAAGGCCAGAGAGCCCTGGGCAAATGTGGATCCATGATCATAGCGACAGTCCCCTTCTTTTATGTCACCTGTAGAGGTTTGCCATTTCTTGGGTGGCTGCAGTCCAGGTAAGTACAAACGAATAAATTGGGCCTAAAAATCATCAGCAAACAGTTGTGCATGCCTCTACCGTCGACGGCTTAGGAGTTCATTGTTGGAATAAACCACCTGAAGAAGCGACCCATCTGGCAGCTCCATAATCAGGCAGTTTGGTGTCTGGATCTCTCACATTGCCAAGCGGCTTTGAGTTGAGGATCCCTTCCACTTCCACTAGTACAGCGTGGAGGACTTCTTCTGTGACAGGCTGGGCTCCAACTGTAGAATACAGTGCTGTCTTCACAGAGCGGATTTCTAGCTCCCACATGCCTCCAAAGTGAGGAGCACCAGGGGGATTAAAGTGAAACTGGATCTCATGTGGGGCCAGCAGCTTCTGAAGCTCCAATGACACGGCCAAAAACGCTTCCCTCAGCTCAGCATCACCTCCCCTAAAGTTTGTACCCTGGTCTGAATAAACCTCCGCTGGTGTCCCTCTCCGAGAAATCAACCGAAGAAGGTGGCAGGTCAGCCATCTTGGGCACAGTAGGCCTCGCCCAGCATCTTTGGCAATCTGTACAGGTTTGCTGGAAGCATCAAACTGCTTCACTGCCTTTCAGGATCCAATAATTGCACCTCAATTGTGCAAAAGCTCATCCTGGTCCAAGGTGAAGCAGTTAACTGTTATAGTCCTGTATGAGTAACCTGGTTATTGAATGTGAGGGGTCAAGAACCAGCAGGTGAAGGTTGGCATAGGGTAGGTCTTCAGCACGACATAGACAACCACCTACTCTTATCAGTTCCCTACTTTCATCCAGCTCTGGAGACAATGTTAAAAGACTGACTCAGGTAGAGTGGGGATGCTGATGTCACACCACAAAACATTACTCAGCGAAGTTCAGATGAGCCTGGGGAGAATTCAAGGCTAATGGTGGGGTCCTCCGGCCATTGCTCTCTATGTAGATGCAGGATGGGAAGATCTTGACTCCAACGGTCTGGGCTTGTTAAGTCCTGCAGTGTAACATCGTAGCCCTGGTGTTCTATGGTAGTATGAATTCCAACAGGTTGTACTGACTGG
Organism: Valencia hispanica; assembly: GCA_963556495.2. Lineage (NCBI taxonomy): Eukaryota > Metazoa > Chordata > Actinopteri > Cyprinodontiformes > Valenciidae > Valencia > Valencia hispanica. The sequence continues at coordinate 2,141,277 of OY747709.1, forward strand.
CCAGTACTCTGTAGATGATACGCATATTAGGAGTTCCATACTGGACTGGATGGTGTTTATAGCCAAGAAAGTCTGTAGCAAAGTGCCATTTAAGACCCAGGACTGATTCTGGGCTCTCTGTCTTACCCTCTGCAAGCCAGAGCTCAGCATTGTTTGATTCAATCAATCAATCAAACTTTATTTATAAAGCGCTTTTCATACAAGAGTTGCAACTCAAAGTGCTTTACAGAATAAAATGACCTCACATTAACCATATTCCCCTCCCTCAATATTTTTCACCTAATGTCCATTGCCTCTTTTTCCAATAGATCCCTTTCTGCAATATTTTGTCCCAAATCAGGTCCAATGCTGACAAAAAAATATTAATTCCCTAGCCACATCCTCCATGTTGTAGATGGTTTTATCTTTATCAAGAAAATAATCTGGATAGTTCATCCCCTGAGATCCGTTTTTAATAATTGTGTTGAGCACCTTCCATAATCCCTTTATATTGCTTTTATTGTCATCAAGTAATTTGGCATACTAATCGTTTTTACAGTTCCTCATAATATTAGTTAATTTATTTTTTATATATTTTATATTTGGATTCAGCCTCGTTAGTTCTATGTTTAATATAGTGTCTTTAAAGTAGATTTTTCTTTTTACAAGCGTTCATTAGCTCTTTCGTTAACCAAGGAGTTTTTGTTTGAATTTGTTTATTATGCTTTTTTATTGGACAGTTTTTGTCATACAACTTTTTAAATATTTCTAGAAATAAATCATAAGCTTTGTCACAGTCCTTTTCTTGATATACAACTTACCAATTTTGAATAATTAGATCAGTTTTGAGAGCATTAATTGACTCCTCTGTTCTGACTCTTACATATATATCTACTTCTGTCTGTATCCTTTACCCTTCTATAATTTGCATCGAACACAACAAAAACTGGCAGATGATCACTAATATCACTAAGTAGAAGACTACTCACTATATTGCTATCCAACATATTTGTGAAAATATTATCTATTAAGGTGGCACTATGAGAAATTATTCTACTGGGTCTAGGTTTTTGGAAATAGACACATACTAAACATCATATTAACAAAATCCTCTGTTGATTTATGTTTCTTAGCATAAGGAGGTCAGTATTATAATCCCCCCATATAAACAAGTCTTTCTGGTTATTTACAGAAAACATTTTTTCCATCCATTCATTGAATACATTACTCACTAGATCCCGGAGCCCTGTAAACACAACTAACAATGGCATTCTTTCTTTTTTCCAAATGGATTTCAACAGTTACACATTCAAACACATCCCCCACAGCAACTGATATCTTATCTATTATCTTGCAATCAAAGTTTTTGTCAATGTAGAGTGCGACACCCCCACCCTTTTTGTTTTGTCTATTTGTGTAAAACAATTCATAACCATATATATTAAAGTCTGTATCTTTTTCAGTGTTCAGCCAGGTCTCAGATATGGCAATGATATTGAATGGGGAAAGTGAATGAGTGATATTTTATTTTCTGTATTAATCATTCTGTTGAAATGAATTTCTGTAAGGTACCCACAGTCATATTATTAGCATGTTGTAGATTACGCCACAAGAAGCGCATAAGAGGGCAATCTTTAGGTAGTAACAAAGGTGGAGTGGCAATCAGGACGGCTGGGACTTTTCCCGGTCGGCCGGCTGAAGTATTCACACAGTGGATCACCTTTTAAGCGCCCGCGAGGCGAACGGGACCGGCCTGACTCTGAGCTTATTAAAATCATTGACCTTATTATATTAACCGCAAATAGCGGCCATATACTCCCAATTATCCAAAATGTCCAACCCTTATTTATATCAGTTGTTCACTCTCTATATCTTACTCATGGTCTTATCTTGCAAACCATTCATGGTCACAGATTAAAAAAATACAACTATTTGATTTGTTTGTTCTTGAATTTCCTCTTGGGGATCAATAATCTATCTATCTATCTATCTATCTATCTATCTATCTATCTATCTATCTATCTATCTATCTATCTATCTATCTATCTATCTATCTATCTATCTATCTATCTATCTATCTATCTATTGTTGGAAAGGTGTTTTTACTCTAATTTAAAGCCTATCTTAAAGGAACAGACACACATTTAATTTATGACCCTGGGCTCTCTCTGAGCTCTCATTTCACCTTCCCGCGTGCTCGTTCATTTCTGTAAAAAGGAGCAATAAGAACAACAAACGACAATTATATATTTTAACAGCGAGACGTCGTTCGCTGGACTCAGTTCTAGTAACTGAGCACAGCTTTACGTCAGCATAAGGTTTTTATTGAAACAAGAGTTAGCAGGAAACTCCTCCCACATAGATCTTCGTTCACAGAATGGTCACAGCTTCTTCACATGCACTACAAAATTAAACCCTCATACAACATGTACAGAATTTCTATCTATCTATCTATCTATCTATCTATCTATCTATCTATCTATCTATCTATCTATCTATCTATCTATCTATCTATCTATCTATCTGATGTAGAATGGAGCAAAGCCTTTTGGGAATTGGGAATGTGTTTATCCAATGAACCGATTGCGGGTCAAGTCTGAACGTCTCAGACACAGTGTTGCCAACTTAGCGACTTTGTTGCTATTTCTAACAACTTTTCAGACCCCCTTAAGGACTTTTTTTCATAAAAGCTACTTTCTGTGAAACTTTGTCGCCGATATTTCCTGCAGTTTAGAGACCCAGCTTGCTCCAATGGTCTGGGCATGTGTATGCTGCATGATCATATTATGTCCACTGACCAATCATAAACCTTTTTCGGTTCATTTCATCCACTCACAAACGAAGTTGTTTGGTAGTTAATGTTAATTCAAAAGTAAAAAATAAACATGCATGTATAAGACCAATCTTTCAATGGGAATTAAGGCAGAAGCAAGTATATTCTCCGTATTATCCAAAATTGAGGTGTGTATGTCATTGTGTGGATGTCGATTGTGGTATAGCCCTGTGAGTGAGACTGTTTCACCCTGATTTGGTTGAATGCACTGCACAGAATGATCGTGGAGACAGGGCCGGCTCTACGGGTGGGCAAGGGTGGGCAATGCCCACCCAAACAGAGTGCCTTCCCACCCAATAACAATACAAGGAAACGAATGTGACGTAGCTTAGTCTTCCAATTAAATGGTATAAAACACAGCAGGACATATCTACACTTTTGATTGGATGTGCTGTAGATATATAGCTAAAGCTTAATACTGAATATAATATAACTATAATAAACTCAGCAAAAAAAGAAACGTCCCTTTTTCAGGACTGTATATTTCAACAATAATGTTGTAAAAATCAAAATAATTTTACAGATCTTCATTGTAAAGAGTTCAAACAATGTTTTTCATGCATGTTCAATTATCAAATCAAATCAAACTTTATTTATAAAGCGCTTTTCAAACCAAATCAAAGCTTCTCAAAGTGCTTTACAGAATAAAAATGACCCACAACCCCCCCTTCCCAAAACCCAAAAGTAAAAAACATCATACCACCCCCCCCATGCATAAAAGCAACAATAAACAACTGCACATTCACAAAAGCAGAACGGGCTGAGTACAGATGAACTAGGAAACGTCATCATGGGAGCCATCTACATCGGTAGCAGCAGATCAACAGCAGCAGCCAAGGCACTGACCCAGGGAGCCCAGAGGAGGGAGGGCTGGTACCCCCACCTCAACCCAAGCACCACCTGGAGAGCACCAAGGCAGCCACAGCCGACCACCGCCCCCGAGACAGAGGGCTCCCACAGAGGAAACACTGGAAGGAAAACTAAAATAAGTAAAAATATTAAAATTAAAACAATTATTAGATATGATCAAATAAAAATGGAAAGCAGATAAACAATAAGTGATAAATAGCCAGCTAAAAGCTAAACTAAAAAGAATTAAATCAAATAAAACATGCAGAGCAATTAAACAGATTTAATAAATAACAATCAGTTAAAAGCTATGTTAAAAAGGTGAGTCTTGAGCCTGCTCTTAAAAACATGAACGTTCTCTGGGGCCCTGAGGTTCTCTGGCAGCCTGTTCCAGAGGTGAGGGCCATAATAACAGAAAGACGCCTCACCATGAGTGTGTGTCCTGACTTTTGGGGTGACAAGGAGACGGTTGCCAGAGGAGCGCAGAGACCGCGACGGTTCATACGGTAAAAGCAGCTCTGAGAGGTAAGGAGGCCCAAGACCATTAAGACACTTAAAAATTATTAAAGGAATCTTAAAATCGATCCTAAAACATACGGGGAGCCAATGCAGTGATTCTAAGACAGGTGTAATGTGTTCCCGCCTCCTGGTCTTTGTCAGGACACGTGCTGCTGAATTCTGTAAAAGTTGTCAACTTGAGGTAGTCTTTTTGGGAAGACCAGAGAGCAGGGCATTACAGTAATCAATCCTACTGGTGATAAAAGCATGCATCAGCGTCTCTGTATTGGCCCGAAAGAGAATGGGGCAGACTCTGGCAATGTTCTTTAGTTGATAAAAACCTATTTTAGCAAAAAGTTTTATGTGAGGAATAAAAGTCAGCTCAGAGTCAAAAATAACGCCCAGGTTCTTAACTTGTAAAGAAGGATTAAAAGACAGTGATTGCAGTTTTGGTCAAAGTTTCTCTCTCTGAGCCTCAGGACCGATGACTAAAACTTCAGTTTTGTCCTGGTTGAGCTGGAGAAAGTTTTCTGCCATCCAGGATTTAATGTCTAAAATGCGGTTAAAAAGTGCATCCATTGGCCGTGTGTCATCGGGAGACATGGAGATGTACAGCTGTGTATCATCAGCATAACTGTGAAAGTTAACTCCATGTCTTCCAATGACACTGCCAAGAGGGAGCATATAGAGGTTAAAAAGCTCTGGGCCTAAAATTGAACCCTGGGGCACACCACATGTGATCTTGTGGACCTTAGAGGAGCAGGTATCTAAACTTACCATAAAAGTCATGTCTGTGAGATAGGATGTAAACTATTTATGAACAGCACCAGAGAGGCCGATTTGTTTTAAACGAGTTTAAGAATAGTGTGGTCCACTGTATCAAAGGCAGCGCTTAGATGCAGTAGGACCAACACTGTCACCTTCTGAGCATCATCATTTAATCTAAAATCATTTAAAATCATTAAAAGAGCCGTCTCTGTGCTGTGGTTCACCCTAAAACCAGACTGAAATTTCTCTAGGACATTATGAGCGTTAATAAAATTATTAAGTTGAATTAAAACAAGTTTTTCTAAAACTTTGCTTAAAAATGGTAAGTTAGATACCGGTCGGAAGTTGTTTAAATCATTAAAATCTAAATTGCTCTTCTTCAGCAGGTGCCTCACTACCGCCCCTTTAAAGGCGGCAGGAAAGACCCCCGTCTGAAGGGAGCAATTCATCACGGTTAAAATCTCATCTCTAAAAGATTCATAAAATTGCTTAAAGAAGGAAGTGGGAATCGGGTCCAAAACACATGTGGTTGGCCTCACTGAGGAGAAAACTTTATCAAGAGTCCCAGCTTCTACCAGGACAAAACTGTCCAGCGTTTCCTCTGGTAGAGACACACAATCAGATTTGTCTAAAACCATGTTACACTGAGAAGATAAAATATTACATCTGATCGTGTCTACCTTCCCTCTGAAGTGGTCTACAAACTCCTCACAAAGAGCATTTGAGGGGGTTTTCTGATATGCATTAGTAGTACAGTTAAAAATGTTGTCTATAGTGGAAAACAGAATTTTGGGATTATTTTTATGTTGCGAGATGATTCTGGAAAAGTATGCATTTCTGGAATTTCTTACTGCATTGTTATATGATTTGAGACGTTCGATGTACATTTGATGATTTATTGTGATTTTATTTTTCCTCCATTTTGTCTCTGCCACCCTGCAGCTCCTTTATAATCTCTTAAGGTCTTTGTTTCTCCATGGTGTTGTTGGTTTTAAGTGTGTGTTTATAACTTTAACTGGAGCCAGCAGGTCAAGAGCAGATTGAAGCCTTCTGTTAAAATTATTAACAATAAAATCACAGGGGGCAGGTAAAACAACAGGATTTCCAGAAAACCTGCAGCCACTTCAGGGGTTAGATGGCGCTTCCTGACAGTTCTCACAGAGGTATCCTTCTGGATAAAACTGGTGATATTAAGAAGCACATAGTAATGGTCAGAGACAGCCAAGTCAACAACAGAGGACACACTGGTGGACAGGCCATATGTGATGACCAAGTCCAGGGTGTGTCCTCTGTTGTGAGTTTGGCTGCGTGACATGTTGACTAAAATCCATTTAGTTCAAAACATTTAGAAATTCTGTTGATAAAGGATCTAAGATGATATCTATATGTTGATTAAAATCACCAGCTAAAATTATTCGGTCATAAGAGTTGTGCAAAATTGATAAAAACTCTGAAGATTCTTGAATAAAAAGTGCACTCTTTTTAGGAGGCCTATAAACTGTGACACATAAAATCTGAGGAGTGCTAAAAACAGACGCAGTATATTCAAAAGTGCTAAAATTATCAAATAAAACAGGTTTGGCAGAAAGCATTGATGAACTAATAAAAGCAGTTCCGCCTCCCCTTTTGCAACTCCTCGTGGAATAAGGGAAGTTAAAATTTGCTCTGTGAGAACAACGGGGGCATCTGCACTCAGCCATGTTTCCGTTAAAAATAAACAATTAATATTATGATCTAAAATTAGGTCATTTATTATAAAAGTTTTATTCAGCAGAGAGCGAACATTTAGAAGTGCCATATTAATGGTGATTGGAGATCGAGTGACTGTATGGTTTACTGGAGGTAGGACTTTTGGTAACTGTTTGAGATTATTAGGGTTGCATTTGCTATGTTTTATATTATTTTTCCGCTCTCTGCTGATAATAACAGGTATGAAGGATGTAAAAGAAGGTCCAAGTCCGATATGTGAGTTACTGTTAAAATCAGAACTGAGTTCATAGGAGCAGGGACCATCTGCACATCAGGATGTGGCGGAAGGGCAGGAGCAGCTGGGGCTGGTGTGGTAGACAGGGGGGCGAGGGCATGCCAGGCTTATTGCCAGCATGCGGGCAGCCTGTCTGTTGAGATGTAGTCCATCTGGTCCAAACAATTGACTCCTTGTCATGGTTCCTGGGTGTTTGTGTTTTGTTTTTCCTTATTTAGTTCTATTATGTTTTAGTTGTTCTTTGTGTCCCTCTGGTGGTCTTGTGTTTGGTTGCCCTGGTTTGTGTTAATCTCTATTTTCCCCGAGTTCCTATTAATACTTATCCTTCCTTAGTCCCAGTTAGTTGTTATATTTAATTCCTCCTTCTGTTTTCCAGTGTTTCCTTAGATTCCTATCCAGTCTTATTATCTTTAGTTTCTTAAGAGTCTTCTGTCTCCCAGCCTTTTTAAGTCCTATCCCAGTTGATTATTTCCACCTGCTCTCTCCCTCCCACCTGCATCTGCTCCCACTAATTGATCATTGGTCTTCTCAGTCACTTCCTCATTTCCTCCCCAGTATATATTCACCTCTCCTTCAGTCACTACTCGCTGGTTCGTTGTCACTCTTCCCTCTCTGGTTCCTGCCTTCCTTGTTGCTCGTCTGGTTCCTGTTTCCCCGTTTGCTGCCTTTTGATCCTCCTGAGTTATGTAAGTTCCTTGTCCTTGTTTTCATTAAATCATTTTGTTTATACTTGCTGGATTTTGGGTCCTCCTTAACCTCAAAACATGACAGAACGAACCAGCCAGTTACATGGACCCAGCAGCTGACCTCACTGAGAATGACTGGAACAGTCTGCATGTAACAGTAAAACTCTTTTATGACACCATGGCTGGGTCGCCCGATCCACAGACCAGGCTAAGGGTTGCAGAACTTGTATTTGCCAACTTTTGAGACTGCAGCCCTATTTAAAGAAGCTAGGGCTGGAGGAGATGCTGGAGGATGCTGAATTCCATCGTCATCAGGCAATTGCAGAACTTCCTGACCCACAGACCTCTACATCAGTTCCCTCATCCATCTGCGTCCCACGTTATTTGTTTGACTCCCAGTATGCACCAAGTGACAGCTCATCTCCCCCCATGGTTCCAGGACCTTCCCCAGCCACCAAGCCACGGGGTAACCGTCGCTGCAATAGAAAGAAGTCTGTTCCTACCATGCAGGCCTCACCACCATCCAGCACTCTAGTATCTAGTCCACCTCAGGTCAAGGAGGATGAACTTTTTGAGTCTTTTTATGGGGACAGAACAGACTATTTTTGTTTTACTGAGTGTCCACCAGTTTCCCAGCACCCACTGTCATCCCAGCCGGCTTTCGCTTGGCCCCAGCCAGCAGTCGTTCCCTGCGGGTACCAGCCGCAGCAACCCGCTGACTCCTCCAGTGGGTTCCAGCCCACTGATGTTTCCACAGGGGGTGCCCAGGATACAACACGCCCCTGACTCCTGTTTCCACAGGGGGTGCCCGGGAGAACACGCCCCTGACTCCTGTTTCCACAGGGGGTGCCCAGGAGAACACGCCCCTGACTCCTGTTTCCACAGGGGGTGCCCAGGAGAACACGCCCCTGACTCCTGTTTCCACAGGGGGTGTCCGGGAGAACACGTCCCTGGTTCCTGTCTCCACAGGGGGTGTCCCGGAAAACACGCCTCTGGCTCCTGATTCCTCAGGGGGTGTCCCGGAAGACACGCCTTTGGCTCCTGATTCCTCAGGGGGTGTCCCGGAAGACACGCCTCTGACTCCTGACTCCGCAGGGGGTGTTCCGGGGAACACGCCTCTGGCTCCTGATTCCTCAGGGGGTGTCCCGGAAGACACGCCTCTGGCTCCTGATTCCTCAGGGGGTGTCCCGGAAGACACGCCTCTGGTTCCTGTCTCCGCCGAGGGTGTCTTTGTGGACACGCCTCTGGTTCCCGTCTCCGCAGGGGGTGTCCCGGAGGACACGCCTCTGGTTCCCGTCTCCGCAGGGGGTGTCCCGGAGGACACGCCTCTGGTTCCCGTCTCCGCCGGGGGTGTCCCGGAGGACACGCCTCTGGTTCCCGACTCCGCCGAGGGTGTCCAGAAGGACAAACCTCGGGTTCCATACTCTGCCGAGGGTGTCCAGAAGGATACGCCTCGGGCTCTTGGCTCTGCCCAGGGTATCCAGAGGGACACGGCCTTGAGTCCAGTGCCACGTTGTGGGTCCTCTACGCCTCGTCGCCGTGGGTCCTCTACGCCTCGTCGCCGTGGGTCCTCTACTCCTCTCCGAGGGTCCTCCACACCGTCCTCTCGAGGGTTCCCAAGCCACAAGGTTCACAGCAGCCGGCCACCACGCCACAAGGTTCTGCTCCGCAGCCGGCCACCACGCCACAAGGTTCTGCTCCGCAGCCGGCCACCACGCCACAAGGTTCTGCTCCGCAGCCGGCCACCCAGACACAAGGTTCTGCTCCGCAGCCGGCCACCCAGACACAAGGTTCTGCTCCGCAGCCGGCCACCCAGACACAAGGTTCTGCTCCGCAGCCGGCCACCCAGACACAAGGTTCTGCTCCGCAGCCGTTTACCTCGTCGCCGGCCTCCTCCTCGCTGGCCTCCTCCTCGCCGGCCTCCTCCTCCTCGCTGGCCTCCTCGCCTCCTGGTTCCCCGTCGCCGGCCTCCTCGCCTCCCAGGTCCCTGCTCCTTCGTCGCAGGCCTCCCAGGTCCCTGCTCCTTCGTCGCAGGCCTCCCAGGTCCCTGCTCCTTCGTCGCAGGCCTCCCAGGTCCCTGCTCCTTCGTCGCAGGCCTCCCAGGTCCCTGCTCCTTCGTCGCCGGCCTCCCAGGTCCCTGCTCCTTCGTCGCCGGCCTCCCAGGTCCCTGATCCTTCGTCGCCGGCCTCCCAGGTCCCTGCTCCTTCGTCGCCGGCCTCCCAGGTCCCTGCTCCTTCGTCGCCGGCCTCCCAGGTCCCTGCTCCTTCGTCGCCGGCCTCCCAGGTCCCTGCTCCTTCGTCGCCGGCCTCAGGACTTTAGCCTTCGTTGCCGGCCTCCCAGGTCCCTGCTCCTTCGTCACCGGCCTCAGGACTTTAGCCTTCGTTTTTGTTTGGACACTTGCCCTCCTTCCGAGGCCCCCTCCGCCCACCCTGGTTGGGTGTGTTTTCTGTTTTGTTTTGGACACTTGTGTGTATTTTAAAAGATTAAACAAATAAATAAAATCCAGCTTCAGGAGCTCAGATTGCTGTTTACGAATGTCATTGGTTCCAGCGTGAATAATAACTCATGAACGATGTTGGATATGGTCCAGGATCTGTTCAGTAATGTCCTTTACGGTGGCTCCAGGTAAACAGTGTTACGGATCCTCTCATCCTTACATTCCTGATAATAGAGTCTCCAATGAGGAGCGTGGTGGGCGGCTTGTCTACAAGTTGATGCTGGGCAGAGGATCTTTCACCATCCAGGACCTGCTGGATGTTGGGCGGATTAGCTTCCCCAGGACTGCGGCGATGTGTAGTCGGTGCAGAGGGCTCGTTCCGTGGTGTAGTGGAGCACTCCTCGGCGAGTCCTGGGTTTAGCGCGACGTGGAGGGCTGCGGGAGTCCGGCTGCTGCTCCGGCTGCTGGGAGGGGATGGGCGGCAGTCCTGCGGAGCTGCGGTGTTTCAGGGCGGCCGGAGGGACAGTCAGAGGAGGAAAGTCGTACTCCAGGGCACGTTAATTTAAAACAGCCATCACATCCGGGGGTGCAGGTGAGTGAAGGCATGACGAAATATAAGTAGTCCGTGTTTGAATTAAAAACGCCCCCGGTAAAAACAAGTTGCTAAAAGACAGTGGTGTTAAAATCGGTTAAAACTAATCATATAAAAAAAACACAAAAAAAAAACGATTTGAAACCGTGTTATCTAGGGAGCCGAAGTTGGCAAGTCTCTCTGAAAGGACGCCGACGCATGCGCACACCAAAATTAACCATGATCAATTAATTAACATGCACCTGTGGAATGGTTGTTAAGACCTTAACAGCTTACAGAAAGTAGGCATTTAAGGTCACAGTTCTAAAAACGCAGGACACTAAAGAGACTTGTCCACCGACTGTGAAAAACACCCAAAGAAAGATGCCCAGGGTCCCTGCTCATCTGCGTGAACGTGCATTAGGCATGCTGCAGGGAGGCAAGAGGACTGCTGATGTGGCTAGGGGAATAAATTGCCATGTCCGCACTGTGAGACGCCTAAGACAGCGCTACAGAGAGACAGGAAGGACAGCTGATCAGCCTTGCAGTGGAAGACCACGTGTAACAACACCTGCACAGGATCGGTACATCCGAATATCACACCTGCGTGACAGGTACAGGATGGCCACAACAACTCCCCGAGTCACACCAGGAACACACAATCCCTCCATCAGTGCTCAGACTGTCCGCAATAGGCTGAGAGAGGCTGGACTGAGGGCTTGTAGGCCTGTTGTAAGGCAGGTCCTTACCAGACATCACCAGCAGCAACTCCACCTATGGGCACAAACCCACCTTCGCTGGACCAGACAGGAGTGGCAAAAAGTGCTCTTCACTGATGAGTCACGGTTTTGTGTCACCAGGGGTGATGGATGGATTCGTGTTTATCGTCGAAGGAATGAGCGTTACACCGAGGCCTGTACCCTGGAGCGGGATCGATTTGGAGGTGGGGGGTCCGTCATGGTCTGGGGCGGTATATCACATCACCATCAGACTGAGCTTGTTGTCATGGCAGGCAATCTCAATGCCTTGCGGTACAGGGAAGACATCCTCCTCCCTCATGTGGTACCCTTTATGCATGCTCATCCGGACATGATCCTCCAGCAGGACAATGCCACCAGCCATACTGCTCGTTCTGTCCATGAGTTTCTGCATGACAGCAATGTCAGTGTTCTGCCATGGCCAGCGAAGAGCCCGGATCTCAATCCCATTGAGCACGTCTGGGACCTGTTGGATCGCAGGGTGAGGGCTAGGGCCATTCCCCCCAGTAATGTCCAGGAACTTGCAAGTGCCTTGGTGGAAGAGTGGGGTAACATCTCACAGCAAGAACTGACAAATCTGGCCCAGTCCAGGAGGAGGAGATGCACTGCAGTACTTCAAGCAGCTGGTGGCCACACCAGATACTGACTGTACTTTTGATTTTGAGCCTCCCTTCATTCAAGGACACCTTATTCTATTTCTGTTACATGTCAGTGAAACATTTTTAGTTTATGTCTTATTGTGTTGACTCTTTTAGTGTTCATACAAATATTTAAACACATTAAGTTTACTGAAAGTAAAAACAGTTGAAAGTCAGAGGATGTTTCTTTTTTTGCTGAGTTTATAACTTACATAGAATATCACATTGCCTAAACCTAATATAGAATAGAGTGTAACTATAATATATAGCCTATTGTTATTTAATATATTATATAGCTAAAGCCTAATACAGAATATAACTATAATATAACTTACATAGAATCTCATATAGCCTAAGCTTAATAAAGAATAGAGTGTAACTATAATGTATGGCCTAATGTTAGAATTTTCCCTGTGGATTTTAGTGCCCCACTCCGCCCCTGGGTAGTAAGCAGACTTGGTGAAACATAGCTTTGATATCTCCACTGACTTTCACAGCATGCTCCCGAAACCGTAAAAGGAGAACGAGCAGGGATGCATTAAGGGTCGGTTCTGGAAAGACAAAATCATTCAGGGTATGACTTTGATGCTGAAAGGAGCAGTTAAAGACCAGTCTATGCTTCCATAGAAGTATGTATGTGTGTGGTTTCCCCACAAATAAACAAAATACTTAAAATAAGTTTAACGTGTCCTATTGTGTGAAATATAAGAGACTCCTGTTGGTACCACTCAGTAAGCAAACAAGAACATATCAAGACCCGCTGCAGCTTGCCTATCGCTGTGGAGTTGGAGTTGAAGATGCCACCATCCACCTGTTTCAACCAACCCACTGTCATCTGGACAAAGCAGGCAGCACTGGGAGGATCATGTTCTTTAATTTCTCCAGTGCATTTAACACAATTCAGCCTGATTTGCCTTGTCAGAAACTTCTGAAGACACAGGTGGAGCCTTCAACAATCGCCTGGATCAGGGACTACCTGACAAACAGACCACAGTTTATGAGACTGAAGGATTCTGTGTCAAACCAGGTGGTCAGCAGCTCAGGAGCACCACAGGGGACCGTACTCTTACTATTCCTTTTTACTCTGTACACCTCAGACTTCCAGTACAAATCAGAGACCTGTCATCTGCAGAAATAGTCAGATGACTCTGCAATTGTCGGGTGTATCAGAGATGGACAAGAAGCTGAATACAGAGAGCTGGTGGACCGCTTTGTGACATGGTGTGGAAACAATCCTCTTAACTTGAATATGAACAAAACAAAGATTTGTAGATTTCAGAAGAAACAGGGATAAGTCAAACACAGTTTCCGTTCGGGGCCCGAATTTCCCGCGCTGTCCTCTGTCCTACGGGTTTGACGTCAATTGGCACTGCTTGCGCGTTCTCTGCAGCTTTAAAAGAGGAAGAAAAATGGTCGCAGACCTCCATTGATTCAAGATACAATATTCTCGGACTGCAATTATGTAGCAATGGGATTCTGAAAAGAACAATTTATTGGAATTTCCAAAGCCAAATTTATGTACGGTTGCAAATAAAATTTCCAGTTAACTCTATCAAATACTTTTTCTGCATCTAGAGACAATATATTTGTTTCAATGTTTTTACAGTAAGAAAAATCTATTATATCTATTAATCTATGTGGATTTGAGGATGAATGCCTCCCTTTATTAAAACCAGTTTGGTCAGGATGTATTTTAAGAGAAGTTACTTTCTCTAACCTTTGTGCAAGGGCTTTGGAGATTATTTTAAGATCAACATTAATAAAGGATATGGGACTGTGATGGCCTCATCTTCAGCCACACAAAGTCTGTAATCCCACACACCAATACACTGTTTCTATTTTTTGACACATTATGTTGATTGTAACAGACACTTTGGTTTACACATTTTTTTCATTTGACACGATTCAAATGGACTTAGTTCTAATTGTAGTGCGCACATTAAGTGAACTTTTGTATATTCAATTCTGTCAAACACTTTAATATTCGTTGTCCTTTTTTGGTGGTGGGGGATTCCTTGGACTGAGTCTTGGACCATGGAGGGTTGGAAGCTTCAGCCTACCTTGCAGTTGTGATGAAAAATGTTTATATTACTCATGTTCTAAGTATTGAAAGTCATGAACTATAAAACAGAATAGAATTATGTGACATTTGGATCATTGCTTGCAGAAGCTTGTGTGCAAAACCAGGATGTGGTAGTAAGTAGATGTCAGAAAGCGACCTTTTCACCCCAGCTCATATTGTCTGGGTAAGGGGAAAACTTAAGTTGTGAAAACTTAAGTGTGTAATAATGTTCATCATATGGAGCTGCTTTTGTACTGCTGTTACTGGGAAGAACATTGTGCTTAGGTGTGACAAAAGTGTCTAAATACTCATGTATGCTTGTACTCGGGGCTCTGCCTCCCTGACTTGTGAGTAACAGGGCCTTCGAACGCTGTTGGCCTTCGAATAAATACCAGATAAAGACCGATCTTTCTCAAGGTGCTTTATGAGATTGTCTCATACCAAAAATTCCGGAACATAAACATACATGTCTTTGTCGGCAGGATGTGACGTGTCAGGAAGGTGAGGAATTCCGTGGATCATTGGTACTTGATCAGCCTGCCAGACCAGCCAGCAGTTTTGAAGTAAGGGGGACCTCTGACCCTGGTTTCCTGGGTTCCTGACCGCTCGCATCCTAAAAGAACTGCAAATGCTGGGTGAGATAAATGTTTCTTTTATTTAATTTTATTCTCTGATCTAAAAAAAAAGGACTGGTCTGTGTGAATGTTTTTCCTGTCTATTCCTATAACAGGCTCGCTTCTTTAGGGGCGAGAGCAGAGATAAACTGGGGCATTCAGGAAACTGAGTGCACTCGAGTTTAAAAAGGTTTCTTAGCACTTCTTCACCTAAGAAAAAGAGTAAGGCTAACTACTGAGGTGTTTGGTAAACTGAACACACTCGAGTAATAGGTTTCTTAGCAATTCAATTCAATTCAGTTTATTTATAGAGCGCCAATTCACAAGGCACTTAACAATAAGTCATTTCAATACATTTAAACAAACATTCCAATCAGTTAAAAAGTTTCCTATTTAAAGAAATCCAGCAGATTGCTTCAGTCATTAGCGTGAGGTTGGGCCCCGTTGATGCAGACTTTCCAACCACAGCAATCCTTCAGCAATCCCTCATACTGAGCAAGCATGTAGCGACGGTGAAGAGGAAAAACTCCCCTTTAACAGGAAGAAACCTCCAACAGAACCAGGCTCAGTAGGAGCGGCCATCTGCCACGACCATCTGGGGGTTTGAGAAGACAGAGCAGAAACACAGAAGGAACAGAAGATCTGATATAAGAGAACTTGCTATGTTACAGAAAGTAAAAAGTTGATAACAGGACACAGTGGATGTTCAGTTACTGTATCATCCCAGTCGTTGCCCCCCGTCCAACAGGGCATTGCAGCCAAGCAGGATACCAGACCAGGTATATCTTCTATAGAGAGAAAAACACTGAGAGAAAACAAAGTTAACAGTCGAAATAACAAAATGTACTGTAATACAACTGGAGAGTCGTAGGAGAAAAGGAAGTAGCAGAGTGAAGAAAATTGGTAAGTCTGTCCTCCAGCAGTCTAAGCCTATAGCAGCATAACTACAGAGATAGCTCAGGATAACCTTAGCCACTCTAACTATAGGCTTTATCAAAAAGGAAAGTTTTAAGCCTGGCCTTAAAAGTAAACAGAGTGTCTGCCTCACGGACTAAAGCTGGGAGCTGGTTCCACAGGAGAGGAGCCTGATAACTAAAAGATCTGCCTCCCATTCTACTTTTAGAAATCCTAGGAACTACAAGTAAACCTGCAGTCTGAGAGCGAAAGGCTCTGTTAGGAACATAAGGAACAATTAGATCTCTGATGTATGATGGAGTTTCTAAAAATGACAGAGTCCACAATAATCCCATGCAGACGTACACCCATCTGGAATAACCCCAACATCTTGCAAAAAAAAATGTATGATAAGTTTCCCAGTCTGGAGGTGCAATGGAATTGAATACCTGGAACATATATTTGAAGGAACAGACTTTATCCCATTAAATACATTAATTACACAATATGGAATTGATCAAAACAAATTCTTAGCATTTCAACAAATTAAATCTATTAAAGGTAAATTTAGGCTCAATACAGCTGAATTACAAATTCCAGCAAGACTTTTAGATTTTCTTAATCTCAACCCCCCCAAATTTCTGTCTAAAATATACAAAACTTTATCTACATTAGATGAATCAATAGCCATCCCTATTTCAAAATGGGAGGTGGATTTATCAGCCAGCTTTGACCAAAACGTCTGGTCTCAGATATGTTTAAGAACCTTTAAAATAACAAAAAATCCCCATTTGCAATTAATACAATACAAAATCCTTCATAGAGTACACTATACAGGTCAACGAATGTTTAGGATGGGTTTTACATCATCTAATACCTGCTTACAATGCACAAGCAATATACCAGATACTTATGTTCATGCGCTTTGGTTCTGTCCACCTGTTAAGAAATTTTGGTGCCAGATATGTGAGGACTTATTAAAGTGTCTGAAATGTAACATCCCACCATCTCCCTCAATTTGCCTGTTAGGAAATTTAAATGATGTCACCATGGACACAAAGTCAGTTCTAAAGGTTCACATTGCCTTATGCATCGCTAAGAAAACTATCCTCCTGAACTGGAAAAATAAAAAAGCTCTTAATATTAATCAGTATAGAAATCTCATGTTGGACCATATTGGTCTTGAGATGGCCTCTGGCTCCATATCTGATCAATCTCTCTGGGCTCCTTTGATCGGCTCCATCACCTAGTGGGGGTGGGGGGCACTTGGTTTTGTCGTTTGGGAGACTGTTGCTGATGTGGGGATTTTGGGGTTGGAGGCATCTGGGGGGGACCCCAGGGGATGGGATCACTGGGCGGATGGGGCGCTGGACGTCATGGCCGGCCTGGGGTTGGGCTTTGGGTGGTAACTCCTGATGGCTGCATGCGGTGCCTTGGGGGGGTTGCACTGGCAGACATGGGATACTGGCCTGGTGGCCGTGCTGCGCCTGGGTAGGGTCTGGGGTGGGCCTGGGGATTCGGGGCTCGGGGGCGCCGCACCCCCTAGCTGTGGTCCTGGCTGGGGGTCGGCCGGCGTGGGGTCTCTGTTGCCTGTGGGGGTCGGGGCCGGCCGGCGGCCGGCATGTGCAGCCGCCTCTCTCTTTTTCTCTGGGCCGATTGTCTTCGCCGGTCCCTGTATGGCGTCCCGCCTTGTTTGCTGGTTGGGGTTCCTGGCTGCTGGTCGCAGCGGCTGGGTGGCGTTTCTGGGCCGGATCAGTCCTTTTTCGCACTGGACTTGGCTTCTGGGCATTTGGCCGGGTTCGGTTGGACTTGCGGGTGGACTGGCCGGGTGGTGGGTGTGCAGGGCAGGTGGGTGGGGCGCTGGGTTGGTCTCCTGCCGGGCCGTTGAGCAACAGTGGTCGCTCCAAAAGGAATGAGGCTGGTGGATGTCGGCCTGGTGGGTCGGCCGCCCGGCTCATCGGTTTGCTTCTTGTCTGGGCAGGTACGTCGCCGGGGTTCGGGCTACGGTGTGCGGGTGGCGCTGGGGGCCTCCTTTACTGGCGGGGAGGCTGCTGCTGTGTAGCGGGGGGGGGGGGGGGGGGGGCGAACTCAAGCTGGGTGTCTAGTGTCTTTTGTGTTTTGAGAGTAGAGCGAATGTCAGGGTGGGTTAATTCCCCTTCTGGGATGGGGCTGGGGGGACTGCCTTGGGGTCCGTGGGGCTTTGTGGTGCTGTGGCCGTGGGCCCCGGGTCGAACGTGCCATGGCCTCCCTCCCCTGGTGGATCCCGGTGAACAGCGGTGCCTATTGGGGTCAGTGGGGGAGCTGGTTCCCTGGGAAGACATTTTGTCACCCAGTCCTTCCCTCCCCATCCCTGGACACCTCTGTCCACCCGCTCCATCACTTTACCACTCATATAGGGTCTTGGGGCATGGGCACATCACTGGGGTGCGAGGAGGGAAGCCCCTTCTCGCACCCCGTGGTGTCCTGGGTCCCAATTTTAATATACAACTTAGACACTCCCACTTATAATATTCTCACACGACACATATGTAGGGACTTTGGGGTGGGCACACTTTTCGGCATCCAGAGGGGGAGCGGTTCAATCAGCTTCACCTCTGGTGCCGGTGCCCACTGTTAAACCACATATAGACACTGAGGGCTCGGGGTGGGGGTTGGGGGATGTGTGGCTGCCTTCCCCACATCCCACCCCTCTGTTTTAAATGCACATTATAACAACATGCATCAACACCATACTCGAGCGGGAGGATGGAGGCTACGGGTCTTTTCACACCCCTGTTCGCTACGGGCCATCAGGGGTTGGGGTCCGGAGGAGGAACAGGCGGTCTGGTCGGGGTCCTGGGCGGTTGGGCTGCTTTGCCACTGTGGGGCCCTTGGCGGTCTGCTTGTCTCCGTCCTAGAAGGTAGGGGGTCCATCTCCCGGGTCCGGTGGCTAGTGGCTCTACTGGGGCATCGGTACCTGGACCTGGGAGCATAAAGTGTGTATGGGGTGTGTGAGTGAGGGTACAGCGTAATGTTTTTGGGTGTCTTGGTGAGTCAGGGAGAATGTATGGGTTTATGAGGGAGGGAATGTATGACTGTGTCTGTATGTCTTTGTCTACCTGTCAGGTTGGATCTTGGTCTGCCCCCTCGCCTGGCGCAACTCAGGCCTTACACTTAATGGAGGGCCTATTTCCCCTCCGTCACTCCCCGCCAGTGATGGGCGCCCCTGCCTGCCGGTGCATCGGTGGTCAATCTGGTTCGGACCTGGTGCTTGCCTGGCCGGGCCTGGGGGGGCCGGTGTGTCGGTCGGCCGATGCGCTGGGCCAATATCTTCCTTTGGTTGGTTGGGGCACCTCTTTTAGAGGTGTCAGGTTTGGGATTGTTGGGTGGTGCCTGCTCGGTGGCTCGGCTGGATGCGGATCCGGCGTCTCTGCTCGTTTGATCACCTGTTCTGTGCGCACCGTGCGTGGCCGGTTCACTGGCGGGTTGGACCGGCCCTGGCCCTGGCCCTCGTTGGATGCCTGGTCTCGGCGCCCTGCATTGCGCGGGATCAGGACCCGGGAGCTGGTACAACTTTGTGTCCAGATGCTGGCTGAGCCCAGCCTTGGGGATGCTGTCCGTCCCCTGCGGCTATCGGTGGGGTGCTGGGATGTTGGCGGTGGGGATTGGTCGAGGGTGGAGGCGGCGCGTGGTGGCCGGCCGCGGCCCCTGCAGTGCCGGGGGCCCCTCGTCGGCCGGTCCCTTGTCGGGTCCCTGCTGGGGGGTGGGGTGCCCCTGGGCCCCGGCTCTCCCGGTCCATTGACCGGCCCGCCCTGGCGCGGCCGGTTGCCAGCGGGGCCCGTGGGCTCGTCACTGCTGCCCCCCGGGCCCCTGCATAGTGGCCGCTGGATGTTCCCCTGGGGTTCTCCTTTGCTCCACTCTTGGGGGATGCAGTCGGTCCCTCCCGGGTCCACCTGGGGCTCTGGGGGTCCTTTGGACGTCTTTGCTCCGATCTCCTTCATGTCTGCATCGATTCCTGGGAGACGGATTGATGCCTGCTCACACCAGCTATCGAACACTCTTATGGAGAAACCTTATATGCACCAGCATGCTAACACACACACATAGATGTGGGGTCTCTGGTGTTTAAGGATATATTCTTGGGCTGAGGTTATCATTACTAGAGCTTGATTAATCGGTACCATGAGTTTTTCTGTGACATTGTTGTTGTATTTTTATATCTATTTTTGTGTGATGTGGTTGTGTAATTCTTAGTTCACAATGTTTGGTTTGTTTTGTCGATGTTCCTTTTTCGTGTTTTGTTTTGTTTTTCCCCCTCTCTCTGCCGTCCTGTGGGTATGGAGGCAGACTTCAATGTCTTCCTGTGTTTTCTTTGTTCCCCTTCCTCTCTTGTATTTTCAACTCACCCTCTCTCTTGAGTTTTTGTTTCCTACCTCTCTTCTTCATCTTCCTTCTTTCTTCTACTTAATTTTCTGTCTCCGTGTCCATAACATCAGGAAATAAAAAACCCAACAATTCATAATAAAGATTTTTCACACATATATCAAGTGGAGGACTATAGCAAAAGCTGTACTGCTCCGCTTGTGAAAGTAAATCTGTTGGGCTTCTACTTGGTACTCAGATACCAATTCTGAGCTCCACACTGCCAAACAGGACACGTAAAAAAAAAAAAAGGAACATAAGGAACAATTAGATCTCTGATGTATGATGGAGCTTGATTATTAAGGGCTTTGTACGTAAGAAGAAGGATCTTAAATTATATTCTGGATTTAACAGGGAGCCAATGAAGGGAAGCTAAAACAGGAGAAATGTGATCTCTCTTGCT
This sequence comes from Valencia hispanica, assembly GCA_963556495.2. NCBI lineage: Eukaryota > Metazoa > Chordata > Actinopteri > Cyprinodontiformes > Valenciidae > Valencia > Valencia hispanica. The sequence continues at coordinate 2,161,652 of OY747709.1, forward strand.
GCCGCATTTTGGATCAACTGAAGGCTTTTAATGGCATTTTGTGGACTACCTGATAGTAAAGAATTACAGTAGTCCAGCCTTGAGGTAACAAATGCATGGACTAGTTTCTCAGCATCACTCCTGGACAGGATGTTTCTAATTTTAGCAATATTCCGGAGGTGAAAGAAAGAAATCCTAGAAACCTGTTTAATATGGGATTTAAATGTCAAGTCTCGGTCAAAAATAACGCAGAGGTTCTTTACGTTATTACTGGGGGCCAATTTAATGCCATCCAGATGAAGGGATTGACTAATCAGTTTCTGTTTAAGAACTTCTGGTCCAAAGACAGCAACTTCTGTTTTGTCAGAATTTAAAAGCAAAAAGTTTAGGGTCATCCATGTTTTTATGTCTTCCAGACATGCCTGTAATCTACCTAACTGACTGGGTTCATCAGGATTTATGGATAAATATAGTTGTGTATCATCTGCATAGCTGTGGAAATTTATCCCATGCTGTCTAATGATTCTACCAATTGGGAGCACATATATGGTGAACAGAATTGGTCCAAGCACAGAACCCTGTGGAACTCACTTGAGAGTGAAGAAGATTTATCATTTAGATGAACAAACTGGAATCTATCAGACAAATATGATTTAAACCAGCCTAGTGCTGTTCCTTTGATCCCTGCAACATGTTCAAGCCTTTCCAAGAGAATACTATGATCGACCGTGTCAAAAGCAGCACTGAGATCTAACAAAACCAGAACAGACACAAGTCCATTATCTGAGGCCATGAGAATATCATTAGTAACCTTCACCAGTGCTGTTTCAGTGCTATGATGAGCTCTAAAACCTGACTGAAACTCTTCAAACAGCTCGTTATTGCTTAGATGCTCACAGACTTGATTAGCAACAATTTTCTCAAGGACTTTGGATAAGAAAGGAAGGTTAGATATAGGTCTGTAATTCACTAAGTCATCTTGATCAAGGGAAGGTTTCTTGAGTAAAGGTTTAATTACAGCTATTTTAAATTCCTGTGGTACGTATCCGTTTACTAAGGATAGATTCATCATAGCACTAATGCATTACAGAGTAAAGTTTTGCAGAGGAGGGTATTTTGAAAAACCTCAAGACCTTTCAGATGTTTTAGTTCCAGCGTTGAAGAAATATAGCATTGATATCTCATATAATAAGGTTTCCAAGAAGTTTGAATTTAAAGGAGATGGTCAGCACAAAATTCGAACATTTTCTCCTCTGGCATTCATAATTGATTTGAAACCGGATGAATGGTGGACCGTGTCTAACAGAACAGCACCCCTCCCGTCGGATTTTGGCATGGGTGTATATAATCTGTTTGGATATACAGATATCATTCAGTTTCAAACTGTTGGGGACAGTTACTCACCACTGCTGTGTGTGGTAAACGTGAAGGGTAAATTCGGTGCTGTAATAGGAATAAAATATAACACTGTTCACTATGTCCCTGTGACAAAGTGGGTGAGAACTCCATTTGCCCCAGAGTTTTGTTATTCTTTCTAGTTAACATTCTGTTTAGACAGATTCCAGCTAAGACTTTTCAACCCAACTTTAACCAGTGTAATTCTGTAAGAGAATTTTGCAGCTTGTTTACATCCACAGGGAGGCATTTAATGTTTCTTCCTCGGAGCATAACCAGGGATGATTTTATTGCTGGCTATGCATTATTTGCCTTTAATCTGGACCCTTGTGGAAAATCTGAAGCATTATTGCCTGTCCGGACCGGAAACATTAGGCATGAAATGAGGTTTAGACTCCACTACCTCACACCGCAACGTTAATTGTATACACCTGTTACGATTCTATTTTGGAGATAGATTCAAAAAGGCGAGTTTTGGTGGGTAATTATTAACCAGCTCTAAAATATGAATTATCACGAACTTGAGACATTACTCAAACACCTGCTTGGGAAGCGATTCTGCGGTGTATGGGCCTGCGATCAACTGGAACTGCTGACACACACATTTCCACGACCGGTTTATTTCATCATAAACATGCACCAATCTCACATGCCTGGGGACCATTGGTTCGCCTTTATGCTGGAGAAGGATGGAAAAGCAAAATTTTTTAGATTCCTATGGCTACTCCCCCGAATTTCTTAATTACTCCTTATCTATTTCTGATGTTTTGAAAGCCCGCTCCTCCTTAATAATGTATCATAACCAACAATTTCAAAGTATCCAATCATCTGTCTGTGGGCATCATTATATTTATTATTTGTGTCATAGGGCTTGCGGTTTTTCACTGCGGCAAGTTTTGTCTATATATCATGAAAATGTTGAACTGAATGATATGATGGTGTCTAACTTTGTTGAAAAATATCAGAAATGTGCTATAAAGCATAAAGATACTTCATTAACTCACAGAACCTGTTCTCTGGTGATGTTTAAAGATTGTTATGGGATTTGAAATGTTATCTGATATCAACCGCTGTGATGTATTTTAGTTCTTTTCATGTGAACCCAAATATGTAATGAAATAGAAGCTGTACGTGTGAAATCGGTTTAATAAATATTTTCATTTATTGAGAAAAGAGTCAGAGTACACGCATTTATTCTCCAACCTTCATGCTAAGAGGAAAATGAGAGCAATTTGGGGGCTCGTGTTGCCTTCCGGAGAGCCTTTTTACTCAAATTCTTTTCAGATCTGGTCCAGTTAGGTGATAATATGATTTCCTTCCTTCCTTCGTTTTCTGTGCTCAATCCATCTTTCTCAGGCCAAACTAGCAACATCATAATAGGCATCCTTCTAACCCCACATTTTTTGACTGATGGTCCATCATTTACTGGCCAAACTGGTGATAATATAACATGTTTTCTTCTACATTTGAAATTCTTGGGGGGTCGCTCATCCCTAATATTCTAGGCATCAGATTTAGAAAAGGTGTCTGTGACACTATTCTTTGTTGATTCCTCACTCGCTCGATCTGTCTGGAGAGTTAGTGACACGAGGCTATTTGTTCTCACCCTGTTTAAGCATAGTCAGATATCATTGAAGTAAAGTGTGATGTTTCTTAATCATATCATCCTGCGCTTACTGCCGTATGGATGCAGAGTTAACCTGCTGTGTCAGGTGCCTTAATTGGTGAGGCTGATACTAGAAATATTTTCTGCGATGTTCTCAGTGCCATTCTTCTATTATCTACCTCCAGTTATATGGGCAACCAGCTCTCCAAGAAGCGATATTACAGCTGCAATTAGTGGGAGAATCCCCCCCTGTCTGGGTTATCAACGCGTTTTGTTTATGCTTTAATCCCACCTTCATGTCAGCCAACAGTCTAAGGATTTTTTTCTGCTTCTTGAGTCTCTTGTCTTTTACCTGATGAGAGCTTAATGTTCCCTTTGAACACATTTAAATAAATCTCACAAAGAGTTTGCAGAAGGTCTGGTGAGCAGTGAGTCAAAATATCTTTGCGCTTCCGAGGGGTGGAGTGAAACAGAGCTCTGAGTAGAGGTGCATTTCTCTTTATACGTGCCGACATGATCATTATTTTTTCTAACTAATGTAAACAGTCGGCCACTGATCAGGAAGCAAGCCTGTTCTGACTCTATATTGCTCTGGGCATGACGGTGTAAGATCCAAGCATAAATAACGATAAGGATGACTCGTTACATCTTCAAAACTTTCCAGGAAAAAGGCTTTCTGAGAAAGTAAAATTTGACCCGCTAAAATCCCAATCAAAGAAACACAGAATAAGGGCATATCAGTCTGATGAGACACAGCAGTCATTTCCCTGTACAAAGGCCAGAAATGCTGCAGAAATGTTTTTAAATGACGATTTTTTTTCCCAGCAAAGGACAGTTTGATACCTTCCAATTTTAGAAAATAGACGACCTCCCTGATCCAGCTGGAGTAGGATGGGGACAGTTTGGATTTCCAGTTTTAGCAATATTAGTCTCCTGGCCAGTAGGGTTGTAAATGCGATTAAGTCTTTTTTATCAGTGGAAATTGTGAGCAAGTATGGGCCCACCCTAAACAAAGCAGTGAGGGCGACAGGAGTAATAACAGTCTGAGTGACTCTAGATAGTGCGTGGAAGATGTCAGTCCAGAACTTCCTTATAGAAGAGCAGCTCCAAAACGTGTGTGTGTAATTTGCTGTGGCCTGATGGCAACATTCCCACAGGGGTGAAACTGTACCGAACATCCTTGCCAGACGCGCCTTGGTGTAATGAGCCCAATGTAGGATTCTACATTGCATAAAGCTATGTCTAGCACATAGATGATCTATAGACCCTCCTCAATATCTCCCCCCCAAGTCTCATCTGGAATTTTGCAATCAAGATCCTCCTCCCACACATTTTTTAATCTAGAAGAAGGGGTTGAGAGATTAAAAATCTCTGAGTATATGAGAGAAATAGCTCCCTTCATTGTGGGAAGTGGTTGTAAAAATACTTCAAAATCGGAGGGGCTTGGAGATTGTGGACATTTTGGAAAGGAGTGACGAATATAGTTGCAGGCTTGCAGGTATCTGAAAAAAATTTTCTTTCGGCAAAGAAAATTTATTAACGAGCTGTTGAAAGGATGCGAAAGTGGAGTTGATATACAGGTCCTTCCAGGACAGAATACCTAATCTGGCCCATGTTCTAAAAGTGCCGTCTAACAAGGATGGGGGAAACATGTGGTTTTCTGCAAGTGGAGCCCTGTTAGAGAGTGCCTGTGTCATGTGTCGACGTTAAGGGGGACCCAAAATGCAGCAAGTATAAACAAAATGATTTAATGAAAACAAGGACAAGGAACTTACATAACTCAGGAGGATCAAAAGGCAGCAAACGGGAAAAAAACAGGACCCAGACGGGCAACCAGGAAGGCAGGAACCAGAGAGGGAAGAATGGCAGCAAATAGGGAAAAACAGGAACCAGGATGGGCAACAACGAGGGCAGGAACCGGCAAGGGAAGAACGACGACGGACCAGCGAGTAGTGACTGAGAGAGGACCGAATTTATACTGAGGAGGAAATGAGGAAGTGACTGAGAAGACCAATGATCAATTAGTGGGAGTAGATGCAGGTGGGAGGGAGAGAGCAGGTGGAAGTAATCAACTGGGAGACAGAAGACTCTTAAGAAACTAAAGATAAATCTGGAAGGGAATCTAATGAAACACCGGAAAACAAAAGGAGGAATAAAATATAACCACTGGGACTAATGAAGGATAAGTATGAACTTGGGGAAAAGAGATTAACACAAACAACTGCAACCAAACACAAGACCACCAGAGGGAGACAAAGAACAACTAAAACATAATAGAACTAAATAAGGAAAATTAACAAAACACAAACACCCTGGAACCATGACAGCCTGCAGACCAAAATGACATCTGAACCGAACCCAGATTTTAAGGGTGGAAGCTACAATATTGTTTTGGTGACATATGGGGTTGGAAGCAGCAAGGGGGGAGTAAATTAAGGCTTTTAGTGACACTGGGCGTAAAGAGTTTCCCTCGACAACCAGCCATGATGGAGTGGTCTCGATGTTTTCATATTGAATCCAATAATTTATGTTCCTAATAGTTGTTGCCCAATAATAATACAGGAGATTGGGCAATGCCATCCCACCCAGGGCTCTGGGCTTTTGTAAAACCTGCCCTCATAGCCTGGAAGGCTTTTGGTTACAGATAAAATTTAAAATAAGACTGTCAGCCTTACGGAAAAAAACTTACAGGAAGAAATAATGGGAAGCATTGAAATAGATATAAAAAAACGTGGGAATATATTCATATTAATAGCGTTAATCTTGGCCGCCGTAGAGAGATTTAACAGGGACCATCGCTCGAGGTCAAGCTTAAATTGTGATAATAAGGAGAGAACATTTTTCTTATAGAGATTAACCTTAGTATCTGCAACATATACTCTGAAAGACAAAGCCAGATTTGGAGGTTTTAAATGGCCACTGAGCCAGGGGATACCTTTGCGCTGCACTATTAACAGGATAAACAAGACTTTTGGAAATTTTTCCAAACAACTCTAGAACTGATAAAGCTGTAGGAACAGAGTGTGATAAATCAGAAAGAAGCAGGAGAAGATCATTAGCATATAACGACACTTTCGTCTCTAAACCATGTCTGGTTATCCCGCGAATATCAGGGTGGGATCGCAATGGACAAGGGCTCCATCGCGATAGCGAACATGAGAGGACTTAATGGACATCCTTGCCTTGTGGAACGGAATAGGGGAAAGTACTCTGAGATTATACTGTTTGTTCTAACGGCAGCCTGAGGAGATGCATACAGTAATCTCACCCATGAGGTAAACCCGCCACCAAACCCAAACTTTTGCAAGACAAAAAACAAGTAGTCCCATTCCACCCTGTCAAATGCTTTTTCGGCGTCTAACGTGATGAAAGCCTCCGGCAAAGTTGTCTGAGATGGATAATGGATCACATTAAAAACATTTCTTAGGTTAAAGAAAGGGTGTCTGTTACGAATTAAACCAGTTTGAGATCAGTGAAGGCAGAACTACTTCTAAACGTCTGGCCAATAGTTTAGAAAGTAGTTTAAAGTCTCATTCAGCAAGCTAATAGGGCAATATGACCCACATAATAACGGGGTTTTATCTTTCTTCAGCACCACTGAGATACAGGCTTGGTTTAAAGTCTGAGGCAGTGTACCTGCAGTAAGAGATTCACAGAACATCTCTAGCAAAAATGGAGATAGCTGCTTCCAGAAAGTCTTATAAAATTCAGCAGGAAGGCCATCCGGGCCTGGGCTACGACCACTCTGTAATGATTAAACCGCAGCTTCAAGTTCAAGTGCTGTAATAGGGCGTTCTAGTTCTTCGGCCAAAGTCCGGTTTAGCGTAGGAGTTTGGATGCTGCCGAAGAAAGAGCTCATGTCAGTAGGATCGCAAGGACCGTTGGGTGAATATAGCTGCTTGTAAAATTCTGTAAAGGTTTTATTGTTTTGGAGTGGGTCAGAAGTAACTCCGGCGCCCGTTTCAATCTTAGGGATCAGCCAGGATGCTGATATCTGTCATAGACGGTGGCCCAGCAGTTTACTTGATTTGTCCCCCTGCTCATAGAATTTAGATCTAGAGTTCAGTAAGAGTTTGGTGGTAAGCTGTGACATGATAAGGTAATTTTCTGTTTGCAGAGATATTCTCTGTTTGTACACATCTGATAATTTGGAAACTGAATATAAGGAGTCTAATTGTGTTGGGAGAGCTCATCCAATTTCCTTCTCCTTGTTTTATTTTGAAATGCCTTGTAGGAAATGATCTCCCCTCTTATAAATGCTTTCATAGATTCCCAAAGCACAGAGGCAGAGACCTCTGGAGTTTTATTTGTCTAAAAAAAAAATCAATCTGTTTCGAAATTAAATTAACAAAACCTTTGTCAAGAAGCAAATGTGGATCAAAGCGCCATGCGGTCGTGGATGCGCAAATCTTTCAAAATGGATGCTCATGGAGACTGAGGCATGACCTGATATCACAATTGGATCATATTTAACATTGAAAATAGCTGAGAGCAGTTTGTTGTCTACCAGGAAAAAATCAATACGGGTGTAGGAGTGGTGAACATGTGAGAAATAGGAATACTAACTCTTATCTAGATTGAAAAAATGCCAGGGATGTTCAACATTAAATTCCTTCATAAAGGTGTCAATTATTTTGGCTGATTTTGTACGAGGAGCTAAAGTGGAGGAAGAGTGGTCTAAAAGTGGGTCCATCCAACAATTAAAGTCCCCTCCCATGATCAGATCATAGGTAGACAAGTCTAGCAGCACAGAGCAAAAGCCCTTAAAAAAGGATTCGTCATCCCAATTGGGGGAATACACATTTGCAAGTACTACCTTTGTATCATAAATTTGGCCCAGGACAATTATATACCTACCAGTGGAATCCAAGATAGTTTTAGAATGAACAAAGGGAATATCTCTGTGTATAAGGATAGCAACCCCTCTGGACTTACTAGAAAAGGATGAGAGGTAAACTTCCCCAACCCAGCTCCTCTTAAGTCTGGGACGTCTATGTTCTTCAGATGGGTTTCCTGCAGATAAATTATATGAGCACCAAGGTTGCGTAAGTAATGTAGTATCTTACTGCGCTTGATCGGATTGTTTAAGCCTCTACAATTTAAACTGGCAAATTTGATGTTTCCACCAACGAGGGCAGAGTTATCAGGAAGCATAAGAGCACAGGAGGACATATTCAAACTCAGAGGCATCATCCGATGATGCCGAGCGATGCAAATGAAGCAACGTGCAATGATCCTCCACACCCCTCTTCCGCCTCCTAGCCCTTGGAGGGGTCTCTATAATAAACAGAAACATAAATTTTGATTATATTGAAACATCGGTATTCCTATAGTAAAATAATTATTTTTCTTTGCACAAAAAATGCATTATTATAACCATTATTCCTACCTTGTTCACAAGTCGATCCGCGGTGTGAATCAGTACATGTAGAGTATGAGGTGGTTTGAGAGTCTGCCGAGATTAATTAATCCAATCTACTATTCCCGGATCTGCTATATTGGATCCAATCGGTGAAGAGGTAATAAAATGAAAAATATATTATGACTATATTGAAACATCTTTATTCCTATAGTAAAATAATGATTTTTCTCTGCACAAAAAAAGCATTATTATAACAATTATTCCTACCTCGTTCACACGTCGAACCGTGGTGTAAATCAGTACATGAAGAGTTTTAATTGGTTTGAGAGTCTGCCGGGAGTAATGTAGATGTAGGAAAGAAGAAGAAGAACGAGTTACAATCATAAAAGTTTTACACCACGCTCATATGAGAGAGAAATTGAATTTACACACCTGGACCCCTGAGTCTTGAGGATGAATAGCTGTAGGTTGGAGTTCGCTGACAGTTTCAATGTGCTGCAGAGGCGGCCTCCAGATCTTGAGTCTTATATAGCGAGCCACCCCGAGATTGAATGGATGGATGTGTATTCAGGTGAGATAGCCTGACCAATAGCATTGTGGTGACATCCCACCCAAACCCAAAGACATGTGAAACCTAGGTACAGGTGTGAACTCAGGATTTTTTGACATCTGGGGGGAGGTGATTGGTTTGCGGGTGTGTACTCATGGATTTTGGGCACCTGAGGGGGGGGAGAGGTTAAGTTAGGTGAGTTTAGGTGTGAGCTCAGGAAGTTTTGACATCTGGGTGGGGGTCATTAATGGACCAGGATCAGACTCATGAATTTTGACAGATGATTGTATATACTTTCTCTAGTTTGTTTATTTGAAGTAGTTAGTCTGAGGCTTTGTTATACAGGTCCTTCTCAAAAAATTAGCATATTGTTATAAAGTTCATTCTTTTCCATAATGTAATGATAAAGATTAAACTTTCATATATTTTAGATTCATTGCACACCAACGGAAATATTTCAGGTCTTTTATTGTTTTAAAACTGATGATTTTGGCATACAGCTCATGAAAACCCAAAATTCCTATCTCAAAAAATTTGCATATTTCATCCGACCAATAAAAGAAAAGTGTTTTTAATATAAAAAAAGTCAACCTTCAAATAATTATGTTCAGTTATGCAATCTCGTTGTGCAGCGTTTTCTGCCACACTTTTTCCTTCCCAAAGACTTCCCACTGAGGTGCCTTGATACAGCACTCTGGGAACAGCCTATTTGTTCAGAAATTTCTTTCTGTGTCTTACCCTCTTGCTTGAGGGTGTCAATGATGGCCTTCTGGGCAGCAGTCAGGTCGGCAGTCTTACCCATGATTGCGGTTTTGAGTAATGAACCAGGCTGGGAGTTTTTAAAAGCCTCAGGAATCTTTTAGAGTTAATTAGTTGATTCAGATGATTAGGTTAATAGCTCGTTTAGAGAACCTTTTCATGATATGCTAATTTTTTGAGATAGGAATTTTGGGTTTTCATGAGGTGTATGCCAAAATCATCAGTTTTAAAACAATAAAAGACCTGAAATATTTCAGTTGGTGTGCAATGAATCTAAAATATATGAAAGTAAAATTTTTATCATTACATTATGGAAAAGAATGAACTTTATCACAATATGCTAATTTTTTTAGAAGGACCTGTACGTTAGTCATTTTAGCCTTTTTCGACTTAGGGAAAAAGAGCGGGGTGCGTTGTTGAAACGGGTAGGAGCACAAACTGCTCCAGTCTTTAACATTTTTGACAGCCCGATCTGCTGGCAAATATAGGATGAATACGGATCTGAATGTTAAGAGACTATAAACTATTGGATAGTTTATCCCAAGAGTGAGAGCTTGAGCTTCAAAGAATTAGAAAAAATTAAGACTAAAAATGATGCAGAATGGGAGGAAATAAAAGAGCTGCATTGTTGAGGAGGGGAAGTGCGGACTGGTATGACAAGAACATATGTTGTTGTAAAATTTGGATGGAGGAAGCGGTGAGCACAGAATGGAGGGCTTGGGAAAGCATGCCTGGACCTGGAATCCCCTCATCCTGTATGAGCAGAGGACAGGAAAACAGTGGAAGAGGATGATGAAAAGGACAAACCAGGAGTCACAGGACCGGAGCAACGGGACTCAGAGGAAGAGCTGTACATGAAACCTAAAATAACCACACAGACTGCTGGGAAGAAAACCAAGAGACAGTGACCACAGCTCCAATGATAGAGGTAGCTGGAGCAGCAGGACCAATCCTGGTTTTTCAGGGTTGGACAGACAAAGAAATTGAAGAAGCGATGACCCAGCTACCCCACATAGCTGGAAATGGAAGGGAGTTGGCCAGAGATCTCATGGGATTCTGTAAGACTTTTCGCCCGACTGAAGCTGAAATCATACAGGTTTGGCAAAGAGATTGAGGGTGGCTTATGTTGGAAAACTCTCTGATAAAGTTCCACCCCAATTCGCATGGTTGCTGTACCACCGAGCATAGGAGAGACTGACGGATCTGGGAGTTCCCGGGGTGATCAGAACGCCGCATATCTGCAGGCCATGGAGGAACTGTGTGATGAGATTCAAAATGTTTTTCCAACATCCCCGAATCACAGCCTTCTGAACATGGTGAAATAGAGTCCAGATGAAAGAGTGGGGAACTTCCTACACTGCATACAGGAAACCTTTGAAAAATACAGTGGACTTGAAAGACCTAGAGCTGAAGACATTCAGAACTCGACTTGGGAGCAACTGATAATTAGTCGCATACTGTTTGGACTTCGGCCAGAGCTGGTTGACATTATTAAAGAGCAGTATGTCGGCTTAAACCAAGGCATAACACTTTAAAACCTGCACCGCCACATTGTTCATGCTGGAGATGTGTTGAGAGAGCAAATCCTGAAAGAGAAGTGGAAGGAAAAAGAGAAAGATGTGCATCTAAAAGACAAGACTCTGAACCTTTACACTTCTGCAGTAGGAGAGCGCACAGGTGACCAAAATACCATCTGGGACCGAGGAAAGAGCCAAGAGAGACCGCAGAGATGGAGTGGAGATAGACATGGCAGATATGGTGGGAACTGAGGCAGGAACATGGACAGAGGAAGAAGAGAAAGAGGAGGTCTTAGACAAGCGAGGGTTCCTCTAGAGGGACATGACCACTGATTTGTTTGCGGTCGCCTAGGACATTGGAGCAACAATTGTCCAACCTGGCGGAGCTGTGGTGGAAGGGGACGGGCTAGTTGACCAGAGGGGGAACTTCCGGTCCCAATGAAGAGGGAATTTCCGGCTCGCACTAACAGGGAAGTAAAAACTCAGAACACCTACACACACATGCTTGCAATGAAGAATCTGCTTTTTGCACGGATACACATAAATTGCTAACTGATGCCATAGCATATTTGGAAGAAAACCAAAAAACACTAGCTGGTACTTATTTACATTTCAGTTCAGAAGCCTACAAACAACCACCCATGTTAACTTTGACAATTGCTAATATTGAAGTATCAGTGATAGTCGACTGGCGCAATTCACTCCAACATGATGCTTTGAAAAATATGCCAAAAATGAGCGTTTTTTTTTTCTATTTCTGCCTCCAGTTAGGTCGTAAAGGAGATGTTTTCCAGTCCCCTTCGGCGTAACCTGGGAGAAGGCCCTGCATTTAAACACAGTTTTCTGTTTTCTCGACAATGTCCATTAACTTACTAGGAAGAGATCTGATGTGCAAACTGAACATTTCTCTCATTGCCTCTTCAGAAGGGATCCACATTATACCAGTTCCAGAGCCTCCAGTCCTGACAGCAGAATATGAGTGGAAATTGGCCACAGATACCTTCTCAAAATCACTTCTCCAGTCTACGCAGGATCTGATGAGTCCAGCATCTGTTTTTAATGCCAGAGGCGGAACTTAATTGCACATCACATATTTCAACAAGACCAGACGATGATTATGAAAAAACATGGTTTCGAGTCACAACAGAGAAGCTGTCGGTGGTTTCACTTGTCTGGGACGTACACTCAGCAGCGCTGGTGGTGGGTGTCACACCTGAGCAGAAATCGCTGTACAGATTTTATGAATGTGTCCCTCATATTTCCCCCTCAAAGCTGGCTGGTAAAGAGTGGAAAGACTTAGAGGCTTCTGGAAACATAGCTCACTGTGTTTCAGATTGGTTCCCAATGCAGCAGGACCCCTCCATCCTGTATTAAAAATTAGTTCACATTATCAAACTCCCATTTCCTTGCACGGTACACTCCACTTGAACAATGAACTTAACTGAGGATTTAGATGAAATCCTAACTCATTCTTTCTTGCATGATGCAGCCACAATGAACCAGTATAGCCCCTCCCCTACAGGAAGTTCTTTCAGATTTTTGAGCTAAGAAATTCATATGATGTGTTGTTAACTTGTGGGTGCACACTCATTAGAACCATCCCAAAAGGCTCTTACAGGACAGTGCAATTCCAGTATCCACTTAAAGAGGACATGATATGAGGAATTACCCCAGTTTTTGAATCTCTGTTCAATTCAATTCAATTCAGTTTATTTATACAGCGCCGATTCACAACAGATGTCATCTCAAGGCACTTCACAAGTAAAGTCATTTCAATACAATCAGACAAACATTCCAATTAGTTTAAAGTTTTAGTTAGTTTCCTACTTAAGGAATCCTAGCAGATTGCATAGAGTAATTGACTGGCATTTGCGCCATGTTGATGCAGACTCCAACCACAGCAATCCCTCAACAATCTCTCATACTGAGCAAGCATGCAGCGACGATGGAGAGGAAAAACTCCCCTTTAACAGGAAGAAACCTCAAGCAGAACCTGGCTCAGTGCAAGCGGCCATCTGCCACGACCGTCGGGGGGTTTGCCAAGACAGAACAGAGACACAGAAAGAACAGAGGATCTGATATAAGAGTACTTTCTATGTTAAAGAAAATAAAAAGTTGATAACAGAGGATGTTCGGCTGCCGAAACCATCTTCCCAGTCGATGCTCCCCGTCCAAACAGCATTGCAGCTAAGCAGGATAGCAGACCAGGTGTACCTTCTATGGAGAAAAAAACAGTGAGAAAAAACAGAGTTAACAGTCAAAATAACAGCATATAATGCAACGTGAGAGTAGTAGAAAAGAAAGCAGAGTGAAGAAAAGTGGTCAGTCTGTCCTCCGGCAGTCTGACCCTATAGCAGCATAACTACAGAGATAGCTCAGGATAACCCAAGCCACTCTAACTATAAGCTTTATCAAAAAGGAAAGTTTTAAGCCTGGACTTTAAAGTAGACAGAGTGTCTGCCACACGAACTAAAACTGGGAGCTGGTTCCACAGGAGAGCATATATATATGTATATATATATATATTAGGGCCGGGAAAATTAGTGCGCTAACGATTTGCGTTATTTTTCTTATTTTAACGCGTTAAAAATAATTGACGCATCAATTAATTGGGCCACCTCTCCTTCCTATGGCGCAGACATGCAGTACAAGTAAACTCTATACAGAGTAGGGGCAGTAACGTGCCATAGACACTCGGGGCGCTGTTTTCTCAAAGAAGAAGACATGCTTCTGCTTCACATAGCTAATGCTGCTACAGCCTGAGCTAGCAATGGAAAAAACCACACTTCTAAATGGACAGTTCAGCTTTAGATTATTGCCAGAAGGAGATGTGGACAAGACAAAGGTTATATGCGGGCTTTGCAAAAAGGAATTTAATTACCACCGCAGTAATTCTTCCTTAATGTACCATCTACGAGCGAAGCATCCGGGTTCGGCAACGGCATCAGGCGGACCACGACAAACAACTCTGGAGGAGAGATTTAATGGGAGAGGGGGACCGCTTTCCAAACAGGTTAATGACAAAATAACCAATGCAATTGCTTGTTGGATAGCTACAAATTGCCGCCCTACAAATATTGTTGAAGATGTGGGATTACGTCAGGTACTTCAAATTGCAACGGGGGACACCGCGTATAAACTGCCTGCCAGAAAAACTATTATCTCCAAAATCGACACGCTGTACAACAACACAAGGGCTATAAAACTTGAAATATTGCAGAAAGCACCTTATGTTGCCTTAACCGGAGATCACTGGACTTCATGTGGAAACGAGAACTATTTGGGGGTTACAGCTCACTTAGTTGACGATGACTGGCGTCTGCAATCGTTTGCTTTAACGGTGAGCAAATCCAATGATCGCCACTATGCTGAGGCCTGCGCACAGCACTTTGAAAGAATTGCAAGTGAATGGAATATAGACAAAAAGATCTCAACGGTTGGAACAGACAGTGCACGCAATATGAAAGCAGCTGTGAGACAGCTTCCCTATGAACATCTGCCATGCAATGCACACGCTATACAGCGGTCAATCATTGTCGCACTGCAGGATAGTGGCTTTGACACAGTCTTGGACAAATGCCGTAAAATAGTTGGTCACTTCAAGCATAGTCCATCCAATACTCGAGAGTTGAATGAACAACAAGCGGTTCTTGGTCAAAAAGAAGAATCTCTCGTTCAGGACGTCCCTACTCGGTGGAACTCCACCTTGGAGATGATCAAAAGAGTTCTGCAAAACAAGGCACCTATAGCTTCAACACTGTCAGAGCAGAACAGCAAAATCTCCATGCTCACAGAAGTTGAGCTTTCAAAGCTGAAGAAGTTGGCAGAGATTCTAGAACCATGCAGGTGAATATTCTACTTATTCATTTTTGTATATTGATCATTTAAGTTATTGCTTGTTAGAATGCATTTATGAACCATTTGTGTCCCTAGACCAGTGGGTTTTGAAATTTTTGTACATGTCTCACTGGTAATACTTGTGTATTATTTGGGTGGTACTGAGGGCCATCTGAAATGTCAGACTTTGTTTTCAGAGATGATGTAATTAACACTTTAGTTATACATTTTAGGTTAGGTGTTTTTCTGGTCTAGGCATAGTTTACACTTAGCTCAGATACAATTCAGCCACACTTTAGTCAATTTTAGAGCCTTTTTAGACTTGTTTTAGTTCTGATTTGCTCTCTTTAAATCTGGAAGTGTACTAGTTTTCAGGTTCTATGCTCCCCTTATCTGGAACGGACTTCCTGACGAGTGTAGAGCTGCTGAAACTCTGAACTGCTTTAAATCGAGACTAAAAACCCATCTGTTTAGAATTGCCTTTGAGTAAATGCTTGATGTTATATGTATGAAATGTGTTCATGCTCTCTTGCTTTTTTTATTTTTCTCTTGCTTTATTGTGTATCATGTGTAATGTGTGTTTCTTTTATGTGTTTCTTTTAAATCACCAAATCATGTAAAGCACCTTGAATTGCCCTGCTGTTGAAAGTGTGCTATACAAATAAAATTGCCTTGCCTTGCCTTGCCTAGTGCATTAACGAGTTAACACATTATTCCTCTCTTTGCAGACATGTCACAGAAATACTGGGTGGGGAGCACTACATCTCCTGCTCAGTTGTGCTGCCTGCCTTGTGCCACCTCTTCAGAGTCATGGAGCCTTCAGATGATGATTCAGTGAACATAGTCCGGCTAAAAAAGGCCTTTTCTGAAGACCTGTCTCAACGAAAACAAAATGCCAATCTCAACTGGCTCAAGATGGCAACTGCACTTGATCCAAGATTCAAGGACTTAAAATGCCTGCCCAAATCTGAGCGAGGTGAAGTGTGGAGTGCTTTAACAGAGTTACTGAAAGAGCAAGAAATCCTCCAGACTCCTGAAACAACACATGTGCCAGCAAAGAAGAAGAAGATTTTCCTACAAGCATCATCTGATTCAGACACTGATGAAGAAACAGACACCATCCAAATTATGCTGAACCGCTACAAGTCAGAATCAAAACTTGAGATGGATGAATGCCCTCTGCAGTGGTGGTTGAAAAGAAAAGATTCATACGGTAAACTAGCACAACTTGCCCGCAAATATCTCTCTTCTCCTGCCACTACTGTGCCCTGTGAGAGACTGTTCTCCCTGTCAGGACATATAATTCAGAAAAGGAGGGCTTCCCTCTCATCTGAAAATGTAGAGAAGCTGGTTTGTCTCAGCAGTTGGCTCAATTTGAAAGAGGAGTAGGTTTAGTCAAAGGACCTATACCTTATTTTACTTCTAGAAATGGGATGACATTTATTTTATCCTCCTTTATTATATTGTAAACTCAAACGTTTGTGGGGAAAACGATGTGAATTAAACTAACATTTGTATAAATTGTATGATCTTTCAGGCTATTTTTCTAGCTTTTTTGTGAAAGTGACCATAGTTCTGAACTGTGCCTATAAACTTGTACCTGTAAAGAATTTTGATCCTAAAAATATATTAGGAAAGTTACAAATGAGTTTGGACACAACTAATTTCATTTTGTGCGTTCCCCTTTCATTGTTTGCAATCAAAAAAATCAGTTGTGCCTTTAAAGTAACAAAGCAGATCTGTTCAGGTTCTCTGTTCTGCCAATTTTGTACAACATTTGATTGAGTTGAGTTGAGCTGCTAAACTAATGCACTATGGTGTTAGGTTATAGAATTGTTTTAAGAACCTCAGAAGATGGGTGGTAATTTTGTTGTTTTTGTACTACAAAAAAAAAGGAAAAAAGTCCTGTCTTTGCATGAATACCAATGAATTTTGTTTGATGTTCTACTGCTGCTGTGAGAAATTACATTTACATTGAATAACATAAGCTAATTGTGCAAGATTTTTTTTTCTATTCATTGTTTACATGACAGAGTATTTCAAACAATGTTTTTGCACAAAAACTGTATTTGTTTTAAGTTTTCTCTTTTAAAGAGTATTAAGTTTTTTGTTACACTTCAAGAGGTTATGCACTTTCTAAATAAAAAAACTCTTTGTAAATTTTTGCATGCTTACATGTTGACAATGTAAACTCCATTAATTGGTTGCATTTTCTGAAATAAAAAAAATGGCAATTAATTGCGATTAATGTTTTTCAGATTTTCGATTAATTAGTCAATTTATTTTAATCGATTCCCGGCACTATATATATATATATATATATATATATATATATATATATATATATATATATATATATATATATATATATATATAGTGAAAGGAATCGGTCCAACCACAAAACCCTGTGGAACTCCTCAGGTAACCCTTGAGTATGAAGAAGATTTATCATTTACATGAACAAACTGGAATATGTCGGACAAATATCCCAAGTGCTGTTCCTTTGATCCCTGCAACATATTCAAGCCTTTCTAAGAGAATATTATGATCGACTTGATCAAAAGCAGCGCTGAGATCTAACAAGACCAGAACAGAAAACAAGTCCATTATCTGAGGCCATGAGAATATCATTAGTAACCTTCACCAGTGCTGTTTCAGTGCTATGATGAGCTCTAAAACCTGACTGAAACTCTTCAAACAGGTTGTTACTGTTTAGATGCTCACAGACGTGTTTAGCAACTATTTTCTCTAGATATAGGTCTGTAATTAACAAAGTCTGCTTGATCAAGGGAAGGCTTCTTAAGTAAAGGTTTAATTACAACAATTTTAAATTCCTGTGGTACATATCCATTTTCTAAGGATAGATTTATCATATCTAAAATGGCGCCATGTTAAGGGCCGGAGTAATCATTCAATGTCCATTTTCGACCGTGTAAAGCCCCTTATGGCTGATAAGGAAAATCAGAGAAACAGGACAGGATGATTGCCGTTTTGTACATGACCTAACACGAGATAACAGTTCAGTGATACCGAGGGCACCGATTTCAGCAAACCCAGCTACAATTCTTTCTCAGATTCCACTTTTCACTGGTGGATCTCTGTAATGCTTTTTCAGTGTGCCAGCAGATGCAGAGAATAAATTCTGGTTCGCGTTTGAGTTCAAGGGTAAACTTTACACCTTCACAAGACTGTGTCACGGGTATTGTGAGTCACCTATGATTTTAACATGGCACTCAAAGAGAGTTTCGAGACTTTGTCTCTCAAACCAGGAACTGTGTTACTAGTGTACGTGGATGATTTGTTGGTGTGTGCCCCTTCAGAGAAACAGTATGAGGAAGACATCATTGCTTTGTTAAAACATTTCCATGCATTTGGAAACAAGGCTAGCCTTTCAAAGTTGCAGTTTGTAAAGAAAGAAGTGACCCTTTTGGGTCATGTGATCTCAAAATGTTCAAAATCTTTGTCCATGAAAAGGGTTAGAGCAATCCACCAGATTCCAAAACCCAGGAGAAAAAATCTAATTTAGTAATTTTTAGGCCTGACATCTTATTGCTGGAATTCAATTCCAAATTATTCTGTGCTGGGGGCCCCTTTGACAGCATTGATTCATGGAAAAGGAATGGTGGCCTCTGACTCCATCCAGTAGAGTCATGATGCGCTGCAGGCATTTGAGGACATGAAAATGGCTTTCCAGAACCCCCCGACTCTGACTCTGCCTGATTCTACAAAATAATTTATTCAAATGGTTGATGAGAAAAATTCTGCACAGTCTTTGTCCTCACCCAGGATCATGGAAGTCAGAAGAGACCTGAAGATTATATTTCAGCCAAGATGGACCCTGTTGCAGCCGGTCTTCCAGGCTGTTTGATAGCTGTGGCAGCAGCTGAAAAGGCCGTGTTGGCCTCGAGAGACAATGTCATGTACTCTCCTTTGACCATTTTGGTCCCACACTCAGTCTCCAACATCCTGTTGTGACACAGATAGGTAGGTTTTGGCTATGAATAATTATGAATAATTGCTTAGGGCAATTATTAATTTAATTTATTATTATTAACCTTTTTTTTGTTTATCTTAAGCTAATTTATCTCTGCCTTGACAACCTTACGTGAACATTTCCTAGACATCCAGGGAAGGTTGGCTCTGTTGTCTGAAAACCGGCGTTGAAAGAGAGAAACCAGCTGTTATAGCTGGTCAGTTAGCAGGAGCTGAGTGGGGCGCTAACAGTGAGGCTTCGGATGAGGCTGCTAGCCACCGTTAGCTCGTAATGTCGTTCCCCTAAAAAATGCTCCCATTTCACAAGCGGCAGCCCTCAGCAGCTCTCGGCTCGTTCAGCTCCCGGCTCCTGTAGTAGGCGATTAAGTGGCACGGCAGCAGGCCTGACGGAGCATTAGCAAGGAGAGGCTCACTCTCTCTCTGTGGAATCTGTAATTCAAAATATTCTTTCTGCAGTTTCCAAGAAGTCATTCAACACTCATTTCATTAGCTGAATACAGTTCCCCTGATAAATCGGGAGACTTTCTTCAAGAAGCTTGAAGGAAGAAGTTCAGAGGGGCAGCTAGTATGGTTTGAGTATGGACGATCACGACTCCCCCTCTTTCTGTTGAAGCTAAGTGTTGTGTGATCAGGACTCCCACTGGTGGGAGGTCTGTGTTTTGGTCATGGCTGCAGCCCAACAATCCTATTAGAACAATAAACTTCCAGTAGCAAGATGGTAAAAGATACACTTCAATCTTGCTGGACATGCCAAATATGACTCACTCTGGAGTCTACGGAAGAGGAAGTAGAGCCGCATGACTGCCAGGCAGTGCTGGACATGACATGCACCCAAGACCCAACTTGACTGAAACCCCACTTCAGAACCCGATCTCATCCTGTATGTTGGTGGATCAGCCTCCAAAGACACAACAGGGAGAAATTGTGTGAGATTTGCTTTGTTCTGACCATTCTGTGCTCATTTCAGGTCCTTTGCCTTCCCAATTTCCAGCACAGACCGCTGAATTCATGGCTTTGATTTAGGCAAAGGGAAAAAAAGATTTTTGACCGTTGCTATGCATTTGGGGTTACTCACAATTACGGGGCTTTTTTGGAAACACAGGAAATGTCTGAAAAGTCTGTTGGTAAGCCCATTTTGAACATCAGATTGCTGCTGTTCTGCAGGCAATTTTGTTGCCATTCAAAATAGCAGTAATTGAGTGTTCAGCTCACTCCTCTACCAACGACTCTGTCTCTGTGGGAAATGCCAGGACTGATGCAGCAGCCAGAGCTGTGGACCTGAGGCCCGTGACCACTGCCTGCGCAGTGATGGACTAGCAATGGGAGCTGCCAGAGATCTCTGACCTTCCAGCAATTCTGTTTAGCAACCCCCACTGAAATATCATCCTGGAAGCAGGCATGCTGTGAGAAAATAGATAGGTTGAGGTACTCCAGAAAAAAAGACCATCTCTTCCAAGACATTTCTTCCCTGTTTTTGCAAAGTTGAGTCATGGTTTGGACCATGTTTCAAAGGGAGGGATGTTTGACTTGCCAGTACTGCATGGTATGTGCAACTAACAACCAAGCTTTCTAAATTATTTCTAAACTTTTCTATATCACTATCACAGGTCTACCAGACTGTCAAGGACGCTTTACCCACGACAGCCACTGGGCCTCTGCATTCAATTTGTCCAGGGGCTTATCAAGGAGTTTTGGCAGAAAGATTGGAAAAGCAAACGCTGGCAAGGTACATTCCAAGTCCTTTTGGTGACCAACGCAGCTGTCAAAGTAGCTGAGAGGACTACCCGTGTACACACCAGTCACTTTAAGAAACTTGCAGGCACAATCCTGGACACACCCACCGAGACAAAACCACCACATGATAGAAAAGGAAGGAAAAGAGTTGTTTATTTTCCATGGCAGCTGGGTTAAAAACATTTAACTTACTTCTGACTACACGAAAAAAAAGAAGGAAAAAGATGACACAATCTGACACAATCAACATTAATAAGAATGCGTTTATCTTTAGTCGGATTGATTGCTGCAACAGTGTTCTCACAGGTCTGCCTAAAAAGTCAATCAGACAGCTGCAGCTGATCCAGAATGCTGTTGCTCGTGTCCTCACTAGAACCAGGAAAGTAGACTACATTACCCCAGTTCAAAAGTCCTTACACTGGCTCCCTGTCGCTCAAACAATAGACTTCAAAATATTTTTACTAGTTTATAAATCATTGAATGGCTTAGCACCAAAGTATATTGAAGATCTGCTGTTACTATACCAACCCACCAGAACACTCAGGTCCTCTAATTCCAGTCTACTCAACATCCCTAGAATTAAAACCAAACACAGAGAAGCACATTTCAGTTTCTATGTTCCTCTAATCTGAAACAAACTTCCAGACTTCCAACTGCAAAGCTGCTGAAACACTGAATAATGTTAAATAACAACTAAAAACGTATCTATTTAGAGCTGCTTTTGAGTAATGTTTTGATGTATCATGTTTTGTGTATGCTTCTTCCTGCTTTTACATTATATGCTTTGTAATGCCTTGATGTATCTGTGTATGCTTCTTGCTTTATTGATGTTTTTAGTTGGTATGCTTTGTGTTTTACTGCTATTTTTATTTTACCTCTTAATCATGTAAAGCACCTTGAATCACCTTGTTGTTGAAAGTGTGCTATACAAATAAAATTGCCTTGCCATACTGTTGTACCGCAGAAAGGTAGGATTTGGCTATGAATAAATATGAATAATTGCCTAGGGCAAATATTAATAAGATTAATAATTTTATGTAAAAATTACCAAATTTGGGGGCATCTTGGACAACAATAATAGGTGAACATTAAACACAATTAACATTAAATGACAAGCTTGTTGTTCCAGCTTAATGTTATGAGAAATATATATGTGTCAGGTCACCAGAGAGACAGACGCCGGGGCAGTAAGATAACAGTCTGGACTTCGGATGAGCTGCTTTACGCGTTGCTATGACTCGCGTGAAGCGGTTTCTCTGGAGGCGGGGTGTGAAGGATGGAGAAGACATCTACAGAGATAAACAATGATTGCGGAATACTATTTAAGCTGTTAGTTAGAAAGGTTGGTTAGGGTGATGCACGAGTAACTCTGTCCCCTCCGTGTCTGGCCAGACATGTTTGAATTAAATACTTAAACGCCTTCTTGGACTCAAGTCTTCTTTATAATGGAAACCCTGAGATACTATTTTTTGCCATTACACTCACGGTTAAAATCGGATAAATTTAAAAACAAATCCAGTTAATACAGATGCGAGTAGCAGTATAAAAGTATTTCAGTCTTTTGAGTAATTTACAGAGACGAATCAGAAACAACGCGGGTAAACACTCTAAGGTTAATCTTAGCCAGCGAGTTATTAACTACAATGTGGTAAAAATGATCTGAAATAAAGTCCGTTGCAGATTTAATATGATTCTCTTGTAGCTAATCAGCTAATTGAGCCACAAACTTCTTTCTTACGACCGATGTGCTGCGATTCTCTGGTTGTAAACAATCATAGATCCCGACGCTGATGAAGCGTTAATAGCGCTCTGCGGCTAGAAGTCTAAAAATAGGAACTTAAACACTGTTTTGATGAAAAGTTTAGTCTTGAGTTTTCAGTTACTTCCTGGATGTTAACGAGTCCGGGTTAGTCAAACTGTTTGTTTTTTGCGCAAAACCACTTCCTGTTTCAAACATGAGCTTTCCAAATTAAAATACGGTAATGCTTAACTTCATGAATCATCCTTTTATTTTCCCAAGAAGGGGAACTTCTGCTGTACCAGCAGCGAAGTGACAGATAGAAGCATTTAGATCATAGACCGTATATAAATTTAGATTCACACAAAGTAGGTAGAAAGCATAAAACAAACTTAGGATTAGAACATTAAATGATAAAGAATAAAGCTTTAGTCATACCTCGACCAAAAAGAACTTTTCCTTAATGATAGTAATGTTTAATAAAAATGTTAAATAATAATGACACATTTGGGATACACTAGGCTACCTGTTTCAGCTGCATATGTGAAAATTATGCATTTAGTGCAATCTTTAAGCCAACAGGTGTGACCTACACACACAGTGGGGTTTAACTTGGTTTCTATTTTTTAAAATTTAGTTTACTTCATTAAGACAAATGATGATAAAAATAGATTCAGAATTTCGGTCCCTGTTCTAAAGATGGGAAAAATGTGGAAAATATTCAGTTAACACCTGTGTGCATTATATGCTATAGATCGCATAAAAACAGGGTGTCAGTATAATAAATGTTAGACCTACTATCAAACCGCAGTAAATAATATTCAGTTGTAACACTTTTTGATGTTTGAGGGGGGTTTTGTGTGTTCCTTTTAATAAAAGACTAAATGAGACAGGGGTAACAAGGCTAATTTTAAAATATAAGCTGTCTAAAGTACTGAGTAGAGGTAAAAAGTGGGCAAATAGATAATTACTTCGGTAAAGTATAAAGTATAACTCAAGTCCTACACAGAAACTGCAATGAAGAAACGTGTCTTTCTTAAGCAAGAGTATCAGGTACAGGTAAAAAGGTTACTTGACATCGTTGTTATTAAAATAGAGTGGCATACTCAAATCTGAATGTGCAACTGAGTTAGATAAATTGAAATAGAGATGTTTTACAGTTGTACAGGTTTTAAAATTGTGCATTTAGAATAAATGTATTATTTTTTTTCAAGGAGTTAACAGAGAATAAACTGTAAGAAACAGATGAGCAAATAACAGCAGCAGAGATATTAATAAGGTAAATAAACTGTGTCATGAGTAAAACAATTTTAACTAAGGTGGTTGCAAAGATAATCCTTACTGTAACATCAATTAGATTCTGGAATAGCAGGGTCTGAAGAAGTTGTCTAATTCAATTCAAAATACTTTATTGATCCCAGAGGGAAATGAAGTGTTGTTGTAGCTCATGCAAGTAGGACTAAAATTCTTAAATACATTAGGTAACTATGTGGGGAACTTATTAGTTTGTTTTTGTTTTTGTTTTGCAAGGCAAGGCAAGGCTATTTTATTTGTATAGCACACTTTCAACAACAAGGTTATTCAAATATAAGAACCTAATTACAAACCTAAATGATTGGGATATGATTATCTGGGGGTTGAAGCTGCCTCAGTGGCGACAGCAGCAGGATACACAGGTTCTGAGGTTATGCCTTATGCATGACCTTTAACCTACTATGTTTCTTTTCTTGACACTGGAAAAGCGGTTGAAGTTATTGTTTCCTTGTTTCTTGATTTTTTTTAAGGCATGTGCACGATGCCTTAAAAAAAGGGGGGAATTGGATTTGATAGTAATTGGAACAGATTTTTAAGGGGATTATGAAGAGAATTGTAACTTGCAAGTAATTGGGTTTCTTGTGAATCATAACTCCGTCATAAATTAATGAGGGTTTTTACTACCTGGACTTGACATCTGACTTCATATTCCATTTCGGTTTGGGTTCAGACTTGTAGTACATATTGTGTCTGGGAACTTTAAAAAGTTTTAATTTGATCTGAAAACCTTCTTTACTTCTTGCGGGCAGTAGTTGATTCTTGGGATTTTTTACTCTCACAAGTTGGAATGGTTGGTTGTCTTTTTCTTGGCATGGATTTAGTACAGAGTGATTTGGAGACATTTACCTTAATTGTAATCTAGCTTCAGTTGATGAGGTTTGGCTCATTAACCAGGTTGTGAGTTGTTTAGAATTGCTTTTGCACACAGTTGCATCAGGTTGATCTGAAACCATACTCCGAGGGTGTGGGTTCCACTTAATCACTTGTCATAATCATCCTATTCATCTTTTGTGAATTGGCTCACCTATGTTTGAACATCAATGCTCTGATACCTAATTAGTTCAGCTCCCAAGGGTCGCATTGAGAGGTTCTCATTGAAGGACCTTCTGAGGAGTGACCACTCTCTCCTTTCTGAGGAAGGACTGATCGGTGGCTACGGGTCACTGGATGCTGGCGGAGGCTGACTTCACGGCAGCAGACAACAAACCGCGCAAGGGAAGAATATACATTTCAACACCTAGTGTTGATGTAATACCCTCTGAAGTGTACTGGAAGATGCTACATAATTTCTCCTTTGTTCTGTGTTTTATCTAGAACATCCTGACCGATGACGAGACCTGTGGATGGTCGCCTCTGGGGCGAGGGGCTGTTGAGATGACATTTTGCCCACAAGAAAATGGCGTAAGAAGACCCCGTGGGTTTTCGGTCTCAATGCACAGGAGTCTCAGCAAAGTCATCGGGAAGGATCTAATATTTGTCACTGTGAACTAATTCCATGGCCAAGCATGTCTCATGTCTGATTGTAATTCGTGTATTGAACATTGTCTTTTTTTTTGATCAACCTACCAACCTTTTAGGGAGATTTGTGATAGCACTTTAGAATTTTCCTTTATATTTATGGTATTATTTAAGTTAATAAAAGCAGGGAATTGTGGTGGAAAATTGTTATGCAATCAGGAATTAAGTGTATATTCTCTGTTTAGTGAATGCATCCAAGGAAATGACAAGCTTATTGTTCCAGCTTAATGTTATGAGAAAGATATATGTGTCAGGTCACCGGAGAGACAGACGCCAGGGCAGTAAGATAACAGTCTGGCCTTCGGATGAGCTGCTATACGCGTTGCTATGACTCGTGTGAAGCGGTTTCTCTGGAGGCGGGGCGTGAAGGATGGAGAAAACATCTACAGAGATAAACAATGAATGCGGAATACTATTTAAGCTGTTAGTTAGAAAGGTTGGTTAGGGTGATGCACGAGTAACTCTGTCCCCTCCGTGTCTGGCCAGACATGTTTGAATTAAATACTTAAACGCCTTCTTGGACTCAAGTCTTCTTTATAATGGAAACCCTGAGATACTATTTTTTGCCATTACAACTCAGTGAGAACAGCGAGGTTCGGGTCAGAAACGGAAGGAGGGGGGCCCTCACACAATGGGGCTCAAATCACAGATTGCCTAGGAGACAAAGTCATAAATCTCAGCTCTGTGCCAAGATGGAGAATAGCACACGGAGTCTAAGGAAAGAGTCATAAAACTAGCTTTGGCTAAAGGAGAACATGGGGGAAGCATCCATGTGGAAGGCCATGAGAAGAGAGAGAGAGAGAGAGAGAGAGAGAGAGAGAGAGAGAGAGAGAGAGAGAGAGAGAGAGAGAGAGAGAGAGAGAGAGAGAGAGAGAGAGAGAGAGAGAGAGAGAGAGAGAGAGAGAGAGAGAGAGAGAGAGAGAGAGAGAGAGAGAAAAGAAAGAAAGGCGTGATTCGCTCAGGATAAAACAAACAGTTTCAAACACAGCAATTACAGCTCAAACTTATGCGTGCAGCGACGCAAAAATGAGCAAACAGGTACAGCGCTTAAAAACACTTTAAACAATGAACGAGATCTAACTTGTTAAAACTCTATTTTCTCTATTTATCTCCGCCCATACACAATATTAATATAAATGAACTGGTTCAGTCCTACTTTGCTTTGAAGGAGGTCCAGTCCACTAGGAGGAGAGCAAATTGTGTCTGTAGTTGAGCAAGAAAAGGAAGAGTTATAAAAAACAAAAACAAAGGCAGGCTGGATGTCCTGTAGGTCGACGTCTAACGAACTGTCTTGGAACAGTTCTGATATAGCTCAAACGAGATACACAAACCGAATAAGCATTTCGAAGCTTTGAAATTAGTTCTTCCCGGTCCAGCGGGTCAGAACAAAAGAGAATCTTCACCGGTGAGATGTCCTCTGTTTAGCAGTAGTTCATCCAAGAACTTCTGGCTTGAGAACAGTTTGAAAATGGGCGCGACTACTCTTATAGCCCCTTTGGCCGTGATGTCATCGCCAATAGGAGTGTGTTGGGGGTAACTGCTAGGATTGCTGGGAAATGTGGTCTGCTCAGTCCATCTTTGAAATAGCTCCCAGCCATCAAAAAATCCGTTCAGTTCATCTTATGAGAAATGTAATCACAACACTTACATTAGCTTACATTGCCAGATTATACAACCCTTATCTAACCAGAGTTACATGACTAAGATTAACCTGTTGTTGTTCCTTATAAAGCCATGGAGTGATCTGCTGGTCACTGAAGAGCTGTCCATTAACATACAGTTTATCTGCCGCCACTATAGCTTTAGTGCCTTCAGTAATATATTTCTTGATGACTGGAAATAAAACTCGCCTTCCATCCAGGATCTCTTTCAGATATTGATTGTTAACGCTGTTATTCGTTTTTGCTTGTAATGCTCAAATTTTGCAACAATTGGTCATGGTGTTACGTCACTATGTGTTCCCCCATCGAGATGTGTTTCAGCTCCACCCACAGTGCAACAATTTCCTACTAATCTTAACATTCGAGAACAATTGCCTAGCCCTAAGTAATTTTCTAATCATAACATTGGAGGAGGATAACCTAACCATAGCTTGATTATTTTCCTAATCTTAATATTTGTGAACCAGTGCCTAAACCTAATGTGATCCATCTGTTTAACATTTACGCGGGGGGAACTCATGTTGATGCAACACCTCTGCCTATTCTGGGATCACGGAGAAGACAAGATTGTCCCAGATGCCCCAAGCCTGGATATCCAGGATGGTTTCTTTCCTCTTTGTGTTGCATCGTCCCATGGGTGAGTGTCTTTACATTGTCTCTCAGTGTCTGGTTTTCTGCAATGAGTGATGCCAGCTGTTCTTAGCTGAATTCCAGAGACTCCCTTAGAGCTTGAAATTCCTTGTGGAGAACCTCAACCAGGCTCATATCGGCTGATTAGTTTCTTATCAGTGGAATCCAAGACATTGGTGTAGCTTTTCTCTAGAGATGGTGGATGTGCTGGCT
Source organism: Valencia hispanica (assembly GCA_963556495.2). Taxonomy (NCBI): domain Eukaryota; kingdom Metazoa; phylum Chordata; class Actinopteri; order Cyprinodontiformes; family Valenciidae; genus Valencia; species Valencia hispanica. Next base: position 2,189,458 of record OY747709.1, read on the forward strand.
TCAGAACAGGTGCGTTCCAGTGATGGAGTGCTTGTCGGCATTGTAGAAGTGAATTTTTGTCGTTTGTTTATAATTTTATTGTCAAAGCACTCATCCAAGTAGCTCTCCAGGCTGTTCAAAGTTTCCTCACCCAGTTTGTTTAATGGATAAATACAGTGTAATGGTTTTTTTTAAGTTTGCTATATTTGACTTGAATTTATTGGCTTGTTTTACCTGAGTTTGTTTGTTTTACCAGTATCCCACCATATTACTTACACACGGCTCTCGTATGATCTTAGCAGTCCATCCTGTCCTCCAGTACAGTTGATTTTAAAGATGTGAAATATCTTGCTTTGGATGTAATGAGTCTATATCATATGTTAGGTTCACCTTTTAAGTTGAATTACTGAAATTAATGAACTTTTGCACGATATTCAAATTTTTTAAGTTTCACCTGTACTTACAGGAGCCAGTCAACTAAAAGCTTGTCTAAATAAAAATGTCTTCAGCTGCTTTTTCAAGAAGTCAACAGAGTCAACCTCCCGGAGGGATGTTGGCAGGGTATTCCATAATTTTGGAGCCACAGCCTGAAAAGACAAGACTCCTCTGGCGTTAAAGCGGGTCTTAGGGACCATGAGGTGGTTCTGGCCCTAGGACCGAAGTGTGCAACCAGAGGTGTAGGGGCACAGCAGATCACATAAATATTTAGGGACCTGTCCTTGCAAGGACAGAGTTGGCATAATTTGAAAATTTCTGCTGCATTTGCTGCATCCTGTCAAAACCCTTGCTTCTTAACCATTTGAAGATGGTTCAGAGAAGATTTGTTAAAACAGGTAAAAAGGGGTTCCAATAATCTAATCAGGACTAAATAAAATCATTAGTCATTAATTCAAGATCAGAATTGGATAAAATTGACCTTAATTTGGCAATGTTTCTCAAGTGGAACAAACACTTTTTGACCAAAAGTTTAGCATGGCTGTCAAGAGAATGAGTGATCAAACCAGAGACCAAGATTTCCAATGCTTGACAGAACAGAAGAGCCAAACGAACCAAAGTGCTTCACAATGAAGAGGATTTTTTTCAACTTCAACTAAAGGCAATTTTCCGTGACCGAGGTCCTTACACTTGAAAAACATTCCACTAACTCGGAAATTTTAAACAGCTCTGACTCCCTGAAAGAAAGGTACAATTGAATATCATCAGCATAGAAATAAGATTCAAATCCCATATTAAACAGATTTCTAGGGTTTCCTTCTTTCATCTCTGGAATATTGCTAAAATTATATATATATATATATAACCTTTATTTAACCAGATAAAAACCCATTGAGATCAAAACCTCTTTCACAAGGGTGACCTGGCCAAGAAAGGCAGCAGCACACGCCATGACAATCAATACTAACAGACAACAACAAACAAGCAGCAAAAAACATAAAACATTAAAATATTAAAATACTAAAAAGCGAGTGAATAAGAAAATACTAAGGTGCAAGTAAATGTGCAAATAAAAGTCCAGAGGATATAGATACAGTAACAAGTTAAAAACATAGGCACTGTTCAAAAGTTTTCCTTTGACGTTTTCTTAAAATAAAGCGGAATGCTTCCAATGAAACAAGTTCTGATAATCTCAGTTCAGATTGGAGAGCATTCCAAGCAGAAGGGGCAGCAAAACTGAATGCTTTTTTTCTTGATTCAGTCCGAGCTCGAGGAACAGAAAAGTGCAAGATGTCATTTGACCTTAAGGCATAACGGCTTCCAGTTCTCTGAAGGAACATGCATAAATATATGGGAGCCAGGCCAAGAAGAGCCTTAAAAACTAGGGTCATCCAATGTGTATGGCGTCTTACATTGAGAGAAGGCATGCCAGCTTTTGCATATAATTCACAGTGGTGGGTGAGGTAACTGCAACCAGTAATAAACCTCAGCGCACAGTGATAGACCGGAGTTAAAGATTTGAGGCAGCTAGATGAAGCTGCCATATACACCACATCACCATAATCAAGGACAGACATGAAAGTTGCTGACATCAGAAACGTTCGAGCTCTGAGTGAAAAACATGATTTGTTTCTATAGAAGAAACCAAGCTTTACCCTTAATTTAAAGATCAAATTTTTGATGTGGAATTTAAATGAAAGTGCATCATCAATAATGAATCCCAGATATTTATAACTGGTGACCAAATCTATAGTCTCACCCCGGACAGTTCTGATGGAAGGGAGATTTTCTTGAGGAACAGCTGAATTTGAAAAAATCATCATTTTGGATTTATCAGCATTTAAAACCAATTTCAATTTCTCCAATCGAACCTGTATAGCATCAAAAGCGGACTGCAAAAATTCAATGAGCAATCGAACGAGAGCAGCAATAAATTACAGTATCATCTGCATAAAGATGGTATGAGGCATTTAATATGTTTGCACACAGATCATTTATGTAGATTGTAAAAAGGATGGGTCCTAAGACTGATCCTTGAGGTACACCTTTTGTGACCTCAAGAAAGGTGGAGCTCACTCCAGCCATCTGAACACATTGTGTCCTATTTGTCAGATAATCAGCAAACCAAGAGGCAGCCTGTTTGGAAATACCATTTTTGAGGAGAATTTGTAGCAAGAGATTGTGGTCCACAGTATCAAATGCCTTGGATAGATCTATAAACAGAGCCACACAAAACTTGTTCGAATCCAGCGCCTCAAACACATCATTTAGAACTTTCAGGGCAGCGGTAACAGTGCTGTGCTGCTTCCTAAAGCCTGACTGAAGGGGGTCAAGAATATTCTCCAATTCCAAAAAATCCTTCAACTGATCACAGACTAACTTTTCAAATAATTTGGCTAAAATACACAATTTGGAGATAGGCCTGTAGTTATTAATAATTGAGGGTTCGCCTCCTTTTAACCATGGGAGGACAAAAGCGGATTTCCAAACTTTAGGGAGTTTATTTGTGCTGAAGCTTAGATTAAAAATACAAGCTAAAGGCTCAGCAATGAAGTCAGCAGCCAGCTTTAGGATAAATGGATCCAAGCCATCTGGACCAGCTGATTTTTTGGAATCCAGATTATTTAGCGCACTACAGACCTCAGAAGTAGACACAAACTTGAAATGAAAAGAACAATCAACAGGGAGACGACTTACAACAGAGGGTTCATCAGATAAAACGGTGCTTTTAGAAGTACTGTTTGAAAAATCAAATAAATGCCCAGCTATAATAAAATGTTCATTAAAATAATTTAACATGTCACATTTGTCAGTCAGGTTAACTGAATCTTTGACCAAGAAATTTGGCAATTCAGTAACAGGTATAGCACCATAGGCAGATCTCACAACTCTCCAAAATTTTTTGGGATCATTTAAATGTTTTGTGGTTTCAGCTAAATAAAATTCAGATTTAGCCTTCTTGATAAGGGAGGTACATTTATTGCGGAGCTGACGAAAAATGATCCAATCAGCCTCAATTTTTGTTTTCCGTGCTTTGACCCAGGCAAGATCTCTTTCCTTAAGAAGGATTCCAATTTCAGTAGAGAACCATCTATTGTTTCGCCCCTTTATCCTGAATTTGCGTAAGGGAGCATGCTTGTTGATTAGCTTCAGGAACTCTGAGTGGAAGAAATTCCAGGCCAACTCAACATCATCAAGGAGGGAGATTCTTTCCCACTTAAATTTGGACAAGTCATGTAAAAAAGCCTGCTCATGAAAAAGTTTAAAATCTCTTTTGATTAAAATTCGCGATTTGGTTTTGGGGAGTTTAGCATTTCTGACCACTGCAATGGCACAGTGGTCACTCAGATCATTCCCAAAAACACCAGCATCTGTATACTTGTGGGGGGTATTTGTCATTATAAGATCAAGGAGCGATGATCTCGAGGGGAATTTAATGTTTGGCCGTGTAGGGCTATCTATTAGTTGGCTTAGGTTTAAAGAGTCACAGACAGATTTCAAGCCATCTGAGGCTGATGATAGCCAGTCAAGGTTTAGATCCCCCACTAAAACAAACTCACCAGGATTTAACCCTGAGACACAATTATTTAAAGAACTTAGAGCCTCACTGCAGGCTGAGGGAGGCCAATAGCAGCCCATGACTATAAGGGACTGTCCTAGTTGAAATTCAAGTCTCAATGCCAAAAATTCAAACTGTTTGCTGATGGAAACAGAGGAGAGGAGAATAGCATGAAACTTGTTTTTTATATAAATGGCTACACCTCCACCTTTCCTTGGACGATCACAGCGGAAAACATTATATCCACTAATAGAGATGTCCTGATCTGAGACTGATTTACTCAACCAAGTTTCGGATAACACAAGAATATCGGTCTCAGTTTTCTGTACCCAAATCTTAACAGTATCAATTTTAGGGAGCAAACTCCGGACATTGAGATGTAAAATGCCCAGGCCTGATCTAGCTCTGAAATTATCAGGGGTACTAATATTATTCAGAAAGGGGCCTGGGTTAGGCTGAACATTGCCTGATAATAAAAGGAGAAGGAGGATAAAACATTTTCGTTTTATATTAGAAGTTGACTCGTCATTAGTATTGGAAATTACCAAGACAATGAGGGAAGATTCAGTGTGTATAAAACTGTTTTGCAAGACAGATATACACATCAAAGGAAGAAGAGATACGTGAGTTTCTCCGTGCAAATAGCAGGACAGCATTTGATGATGGGTCAGTCTATCAACAGCCAAAGACAGTGCAGGTGACTGACCTGGATGGACCCAAGAGTGTAGGGGGTCATGTCCGGGAACCCCACCACCACGGCGCGGGAAAACCGTCCCACGAGAAGCAAACGAAAGTACAAGAAATAATGCAAAGATGAGCTTCATCGTCAATATCCATCCACCGACAAACAACAAGAGTGGAACAGATGGACCAGTTTCGGCCCACTTCCTGGCAACCCGCGGCTGACAGGATATCGCGGCTGGCGGCTAACGTACTTAGAGGGCCAACGGCCAGCCTCGCCAGCGGGCTCCCGCTAACGATGGCTAGCGGGTCTCGACGACCAGCGGCCAACAGGCTCCCGCTCCGCCGGTGATCAGCAGCCAGCGGCTCTCGGCGGCTAGCAGGCTCCCATCAGCGATTTACGGGCCCCAGCAGACTCTTTCCACCAGTAGGCTCCAACCCGCGGGCTCCGGCGGGCAACAGGCGCCAATCAGCGGCAAATCGGCTCCAGCGACCAGTAGGCTCCAGTGGGTAGCGGGCTCCAAACAACGGCAGACGAGTCCAGTGGCCAGCAACTCCAATGGTCAGCAGACTCCCGCGGCCAACCACAAAGGCTAATTTCAGCCGGATACCTGGTTGCCGGTCCAAGGATCCGATCAGTTCGGAGACAACAGCAGCAGCCGCTCCTGCGATCCACAGCCCACAGTGAAGGGCCACCTGAGCGGCGGCGAGAGTAGACCACGGTCTGGACGAATTCCGGGCCACCGGAACAGAACAGGACGGGACGGATTTCCAGCGAGATGCCTCACAGAGATCCGAAAAATCAGGCTTTGTTGTGTTTGGGAACTTAGCAGCCAGCAGTGACAGGTGGGCTACTAATGATACACCTCAGTTTGACCTTATTAACTCGCAATGTGATATAAAAATAAAAGGCGTTAAAATATTTTTAAAGGGACAAAAGAAACGTAATGATAAATCATTTAGACAGTTTAGAAAGCCCATAAAAATAGTTTAAAACGACCGTAACAAAGAGTAACACAAACACTGACGTGTGCATGCGGCCATCTTGGACATAAGAGCAAGCATTAGAAATATCCTGTCTAGAAGTGATGCTAAAAATGTGTCCATGCATTTGTTACTTCAAGGCTGGACTACTGTAATTGTTTACTATCAGGGAGTTCACAAAATGTAATTAAAAGCTTTCAGTTGATCCAAATTGCTGCAGCAAGAGTTCTGATGAATATTAAAAAGAGAGATCACATTTTTCCTGTTTTATTTTCCCTTCATTGGCTCCCTGTTAAATCCAGAATAGAATCTAAGATCCTCCTTCTTACATGTAAAGCCCTTAATAATCAAGCTCCATCTTACATCAGAGATCTGATTGTTCCATATGTTCCTAACAGAGCACTTTGCTCTCAGACTGCATGTTAACTATTGGTTCCTAGGGTTTCTAAAACTAGAATGGGAGGCAGATATTTTAGTTATCAGGCTCCTCCTCTGTGGAACCTGCTCCCAGTTTTATTCCATGAAGCAAACACCCTGTCTACTTTTAAGACCAGGCTTAAAACCTTCCTTTTTGATAAAGCTTACAGAAAAGCATAAAATAGAATAGAATAGAATAGAATAGAATAATCCTTTATTAAATTAGGCTGTAACAGCAAATTGACAGATGATAGAAGCATTCAAGATCACAAAGGATTGGAAGAACAATCATAAAAACAGAATTAAGAATTATATATGTACATTAAGGACAGGATTACAAAAAACAAAGTATTGTGCGGTTATTAAAAATAAAGTGGCATATATACTCTCATATAGATGAGAATGTACAACTGAGTAGGATAATTTAAAAAACAGTTCTTTGTTCAACCCTCTTTATTCAAAACTTAACTCTGCCAGCACAAGTCCTCAGAAGGAAAGTAGGCAGTCCTGAGGAGGGTTGCAGCAGAGGAGACAAAGCTAGGGGAGGGGTGGGTGGCTAGTAAAACCTGTTGAAGAACTGGTTTAGGTCGTTCACCCACACAAAGTCTCCTGCAGCCTGGGGGTTTGGTTTGTGCCCCGAAATTTTCTTTAGGCTCTTCCAAACCCCACTTATGTTGTCCTGCTGCCGCTGCTCCTCCATCTTCTTCCTGTAGATATTATTCCTCTGCCTTATTTTCCATTTCAGTGTCTTCTGCACAGCTCTCAGCTCCTCCTTGTCTCCAGATCTAAAGGCCTTCTTCTCCTTGAGAAGAGCCTTTAATTCCAGGGTGATCCAGGGCTTGTACCTATATTAAGGGTACAGTATACTCCACAGTCCATATTGCAATCTGTGATGCTGTTGATGTCGTCCCCCTAAAGTGGCGCAGTGGTTCTCCCACACAGTAGAGTTGAACCGGTCTCTCAGTACCTCTTCAGTCTCTTCTGACCATTTCCTCACTGTGCATGTCACATCTGGTTCTCTGTGTACAACAGGTTTATACACAGACTGGAGATGAACCAGGTTGTGATCTGATCACCCCCAGGGGAGGGAGAGGTGATGAGGTGTATGCCTCCTTGGTGTTGGCATACATTAGGTCGAATGTTTTGTTGTCTCTGGTGTGGCAGGTGACATACTGGGTGAAGGTGGGGAGAGTGAAGGACAGGTTGATGGGGTTAAAGTCCCCAGAGATCAGAAAAAGGTCCTGGGGGTGCTGTGTTTGGAGTCTGCTGGTCACAGTGCGGAGGACATCACAGGCTGCAGCAGTGTTAGCAGAGATGGGGCATTTACAACTATCACAATAACGTGCGGAAACTCCCACAATAAATAGTTCGGCCTCATGCTAACACCTAAAAGCTCAATGTCCTTACTGCATAGCATCTCTTTGATAGATAAATGCCCAGAGTTACACCATGTTGGCTCGCTCAGTGGGAAGCAGTACAGGGGAGCTACCCAGAACTAGCAGCTGATCCCTTGGGTAAACAATGGCCGATCAGGCGCTCACATGTTCTCCAGACACAAATGCCATGAAAAGTGCAATATAAAACAAGATTGTCCACAAAATTCTCAGTTACATTGTGGGAACAGCAGTATATAATCGAAAAATGATAACAAAAACACACAAAAGCGTTGAAGAGTAAACATTTCAAGAGAAATAAAACTGGATCAAGTGCAAGCTGCTGAGAAGCAGCTACCTCTGCCACGCGACGCCGGATGTTATATCATACACTGCCTGGCCAAAAAAAAAGTCGCCACATGTATTTAACTAAGAAAATGGGTAAGAGCCTCCTATTGGATAATTACTGCATGGGCGATTATCATTCAGCTGGCAACAAGTTGTTTAACCCCAACTGGTGCAATGAGTTGCTTCTCATTTCATAAACAACCATGTCGAAAGACACATCTCATGGTCGATGAAAATATGTTAGTGTGTTTGAGAGAGGTCAAATCATTGGCATGCATAGAGCAGAGAAATTTTCTAAGCAGAAACTACTAAAATTGGGCTAAGAACTGTCCAACGCATTATTAAAAAGTGGAAGGATAGTGCGGACCCATCATCTTCAAGGAAGAAATGTGGCCGGAAAAAAATCCTAAATGATCGTGATCGGCGATCACTTAAACATTTGCTAAAATGAAATCGAAGAAAAAACAACAGTAGAAATCAGAGCTATGTTTAATAGTGAAAGTAAGAACATTTCCACATGCACAACGTGAAGGGAACTCAAGGGATAGGGACCGAACAGCTGTGTAGCCGTGAGAAAACCGCTAATCAGTGAGCCAAACCGGAAAAAAGGCTTTAATTTGCTAGGGAGCATAACCATTGGACTCTGGAGCAATGGAAGAAGGTCATCTGGTCTGATGAGTACAGATTTACCCTGTTTCAGAGTGATGGGGGCATCAGGGTAAGAAGGGAGGCAGATGAAGTGATGCACCCATTATGTCTATTGCCTACTGTTCAAGCCTGTGGGGGCAGTACCATGATCTGGGGTTTCTGCAGTTGTTCAGGTCTAGGTTCAGTAACAGTATGTGCTCCAAGAATGAGTTCTTCTCTCCATAGAAGCTACACCTGGTCTGGCATTCTGCTCAGCTGCAATGCCTTCTTGGACGGGGGGCATTGACGGGGATGGTGCCCCCAGTAACTGATCGTCCTCCGTGTCTTGTTATCAACTTTTTACTTTATTTAATATGGAAAGTACTCTTATATCAGTTCTTTTTTCTCTTTCTGTGTCTCTGCTCTGTCTTCTCGAACCCCCAGAAGGTTGTAGCAGATGGCCGCTGAGCCAGGTTCTGGTTCTGCTGTAGGTTTCTTCCTGTTAAAGGGGAGTCTGCTAGTCAATGACTCAATGCAATCTGCTGGGATTCCTTAAATAGAAAACTTTTAACTGATTGTAATGTAAGTATGATTAGATTGAAATGACTTCTTGTAAAGTGCCTTGAAATTACATCTGTTGTGAATCGGATATATAGATAAATTGAATTGAAGAGAAAAGATTCTTAAAATGGCTAATGATATTCCTATGGGGGCTGATGTACAATAAAAACAAAATTAGCCCTATAATCAGGTTATTCAAACACAGAGAATGCTCTGTTAGTCAAATAGGACTCAAACCACTTTAGGACCATTCTAGAATGACCAAAGTCAACACTCAATTTCTGCAGCAACAGTTTATGCTCTACTGTGTCGAACGCTGCAGACAAATCAAGTAGGACCAGAACTGAATACTGGCCAGAGTCAGCAGCCATCCAGATGCCATTGGACACTTTCAACAAAACAGTTTCAGTGGACTGCATCGTACGAAAGCCAGATTGAAATTTGTCCAGCATTTCATTATTGTACAAAAAACCATTCAACTGCTCAGCCACCACCTTCTCCGTAACTTTAGAGAGGAAAGGTAATTTTAATATGGGCCAGTAATTACAAGGCTCAGTTCAGTCCAAGTTATGTTTTTTAAGATGGGACTTTTTGGTGCCTGTTTAAAAAGATAAGGTTAACAATACAAGTGACAACAAGGTCAGTTACCTTAAGGAACAGAGATGTGGGTAGGACATCAAAAGCACAAGAAAAGGGTTTCATTTTATTCAGCAACACCATAACATCCTGCAATGTTACAGGTGACAACAGAGACCCGGAACAAGCAGCAGGTAATACATAAGTGCTGCTTGCATCAGAGGGCTTTAAATGTAACTTGATCTCCTCCACTTTGTTTACAAATTGTTTCAAATCTGTCACAGTCATCAGTTGTAAAAACAGGTAATGTAGAGGCTGATGGTGAAACAATTTTGTGGAGTGTATCAAAAACAACTTGAGACCGATCTAGCCTGTTTAATCATTTCATTGAGGGATGTAATCAACTCCTTTAAATGCAGTCTGTGTACCGCCACAGTTGTGGATTTCCATAGTCGCTCAACTTTATTGATTTATAATGCTTCTCCGGCACACTATATTTTTGAGAGTAAACGGCCAATTTGAAAGACAGGTTAAAATACACACAAGAATGGTCAGACACTTGTACATCCACTACATTCAAATTGTCTATGTCCAGGCCAAAGGAGAAGACTAAATCCAATGTGTGACCTTTTTTATGTGTAGGGTTGGATACATGTTGCTTTAAGTGAAATGAGTTAGTAAGTGCTAGAAATTCAGATGCAACAGCAGAAAAAGACTCATTAATGTGATTTGATTTGATAATCATGGATAAAATGTCTGACAACTCATTCAAGAACTCAGGAGGTCACTAGATTAAAACACAATAAAATGAGTCCATGTTACAGACCTTAGTCATCTGAAGCTCAAAAGAGTTGAATGGCTCCGGCTTCATTTCTCTGCACGGGAAACAGTCCTTGTGAATGAGCACAAGCCCTCCCCCTCGCCATGCGACCCGCGAGGTTCCAAGCGACGAGCAGTTTGGGGGGTATAGCTCATTCAGATGGGTATATTCCAGATCCATTTGCCAAGTCTTTATCAGGACCATGAAATCAAGATGCACATTTGAGAATAAATCCTGCAGGAAGTACAGTGGGTTGCAAAAGTATTCGGCCCCCTTGAACTTTTCCACATTTTGTCACATTACAGGCACAAACATGAATCAATTTTATTGGAATTCCACGTGAAAGACCAATACAAAGTGGTGTACACGTGAGAAGGGGAACGAAAATCATACATGATTCCAAACAAGTGAAAAGTGGGGTGTGCGTAATTATTCAGCCCCCTAAATCAAAACTTTGTAGAACCACCTTTTGCTGCAATTACAGCTGCCAGTCTTTTAGGGTATGTCTCTACCAGTTTTGCACATCTAAAGACTGAAATTCTTGCCGATTCTTCTTTGCAAAACAGGTCCAGCTCAGTCAGATTAGATGGACAGCATTTGTGAACAGCAGTTTTCAGATTTTGCCACATCTTCTCGATTGGATTATGATCTGGACTTTGACTGGGCCATTCTAATACATGGCTATGTTTTGTTTTAAACCATTCCATTGTTGCCCTGGCTTTATGTTTAGGGTCGTTGTCTTGCTGGAAGGTGAACCTCCGCCCCAGTCTCAAGTCTTTTGCAGACTCCAAGAGGTTTTCTTCCAAGATTGCCCTGTATTTGGCTCCATCCATCTTCCCATCAACTCTGACCAGCTTCCCTGCTGAAGAGAAGCACCCCCAGAGCATGATGCTGCCGCCACCATATTTGACAGTGGGGATGGTGTGTTCAGAGTGATGTGCAGTGTTAGTTTTCTGCCACACATAGCGTTTTGCATTTTGGCCAAAAAGTTCCATTTTGGTCTCATCTGACCAGAGCACCTTCTTCCACATGTTTGCTGTGTCTGCAAACGGGACTTCTTATGGTTTTATTTTAACAATGGCTTTCTTCTTGCCACTCTTCCATAAAGGCCAACTTTGTGCAGTGCACCACTAATAGTTGTCCTATGGACAGATTCCCCCACCTGAGCTGTAGATCTCTGCAGCTCATCCAGAGTCACCATGGGCCTCTTGGCGGCATTTCTGATCAGTGCTCTCCTTGTTCGGCCTGTGAGTTTAGGTGGACGGCCTTGTCTTGGTAGGTTTACAGTTGTGCCATACTCCTTCCATTTCTGAATGATCGCTTGAACAGCGCTCCGTGGGATGTTCAAGGCTTGGGAAATCTTTTTGTAGCCTAAGCCTGCTTTAAATTTCTCAATAACTTTATCCCTGACCTGTCTGGTGTGTTCTTTGGACTTCATGGTGTTGTTGCTCCCAACATTCTCTTAGACAACCTCTGAGGCCGTCACAGGGCGGCTGTATTTGTACTGACATTAGATTACACACAGGTGCACTCTATTTAGTCATTAGCACTCATCAGGCAATGTCTATGGGTAACTGACTGCACTCAGACCAAAGGGGGCTGAATAATTACGCACACGCCACTTTTCAGTTATTTATTTCTAAAAAATGTTTGGAATCATGTATGATTTCTCACATGTAAACCACTTTGTATTGGTCTTTCACGTGGAATTCCAATAAAATTGATTCATGTTTATGCCTGTAATGTGACAAAATGTGGAAAAGTTCAAGGGGGCCAAATACTTTTGCAAGCCACTGTATGCCTTGTTTGCTATGGAGGTTGCTTTTAGAAGGTAAAATGCACACACTGAGTGTGCACGACTGGACATGTGCGCAGGCCCCTGTGGCACCTCAGAGCAGCCAGGGAGATCGTCTCCGCTTTGACTTAATTGCAGGACACACTCCCTTGGAGGACAAAGCTGGGCTTGTCGAGCTGGAAAGGATCGGTCAGAGTGCAGCCTGAGTGGGGACTCCAGGCTGGGTAGGGCCAGGTCATGGATAGGAATCCATCGGAGGCAGTGTTGGAAGAATATCAATATGTTCAAATGTGGTGGCTCCATTGTTGAAGAGTAAAATTGGTAAGCAATCTAAGACCCACAGAATAATTTGGGTTACAAGGTTGAACACCTGATTCAGTCACTCTCTACAGAATCAATGTAGAGAGAAAAAACTGTATCCATCTAAATCTACCTACTACCTAAATGAAAGACAAATAGTACTTTTTTAATGTGAGGCATGAGTCCATACACCATCATATCAAAGCCCAAACCAGAGAACGTGCCTATCAGTCTCCTTTCTTCTCTTTTTTCACGGCTGACACATTTCTATTTTACAAGCTCTGCATTTCTCTTATACACTTCATCTGAGTGACTGTGATGTCTTGGCAAGTCAGGCGTATTGGGTTCAGCCCTAATGAATAGCATTGATCCTTGTTGGGTTATAAGCAGGCTTTAGTGGCCATATTGAGATGTTAATAAGCCTGGCCTTATTCCCGAGGAGCTTTAATTAGCCTGTTCAAAATGTGCTTACAGGGCACACTGTCACTCTGTTGTGGCTTACATTCCTTAGCGCTCTCACACACATGAAAGGGGCCACAAACAAGCAGCAGGCATCTGGAAGGATTCACAGACACACATACTTACATTACAGTCCAATCAGTCATTTCATCGACCACTAAGATGGCAATCAAAACAGCATGTTCCATTTATTCAATTAATGGTTTCATTAGCAAATCAGGCAGTGTGGATATAGTAACTTATGGTGCCACAACATTCACACACAGATGCACAATTACCTTATAAGCACTTTATCCTAAGCACTCCCTGTTCTTTAACCCTTTGGATTCCCAAGTCAGAATGGACATTGCCCCCTCCCCTCAGTTGTATGTCTGTCCCAGAGTCTCTTACCACTTGGTGGTGCCTACAAAATATCCAAAGAGAAGTTCACGGGAGGTTTACTGATCTGATATTCAACCTCAGCGGATGTCTCAGAGGTGCTGCTAAGAAGTCTAGTGAATATTAAAGGCCATGGATTGAAGATGCCAACAGAACCACAGTATCTACAAAAATGAATGTTCAAAATTAAACATCATTATCTTCAAGACCATGCATATTGAAGCTGTCCATGATCACTAATAAAGCCTGCCGCACACGAGAGCAATCTGCTGAGAAAAAAGTTATTCGAGGCCATTTTCTCAGCAGATAGCCCGCTGTGTGCCGCCAATTTTCGGTGAGTTTTCTGCCTCACGAGGCGTTGAGGTGAAAATTGAACGGGTTTGGGTTTTTTTGGCCTCGCGAGGTGAAAAACTCACTGTGTGTGCTCTACGTTCTCTCTCTTCTTATTTTCATTTCTTAGCTTTTCTTGGCTTTTTTCTTAGTTACTTTATACACCCAGCCTCTGGAGTCACTTAATTAGACCGGATCTCTTTCTTGGATTACTTTCTGAAGGACTGCGGATTACCAAAATGGCGTTTTGCTCAGCTGAGGACTTTGAGAAACTGCTCCAGAGAATTGAAACAATTGAGAGGAAGCTACACCATCTTCAGATTAATTTTGATCTAAACACTGGATATGGAAATGAGACAACTTTACCGATGACTACACGCAGGGAGGAAGAACCTGCAGCCCGGTGTTATCTCGGTCCAACGGTCTCGCACAGAAGCCACAGAAAAACGCTACTCCTCCAGCCAAAAGGCGTTTAACGGGTAGAACACCCCATTCCCAATTCGACTTAGACTGGCCGGCTTTGAAGCGCACTGAATCTACACCTGCTTTCTCTGCTCCCAAAAAGAAGAAACGAAAGAACCCACAACCCAGAGGAGTAGACATTACTCCCTCTGGAATCCCGCTGAAAAACAGATTCGTAGCCCTCAGTTCCCAGAAATACAACACAGCCCCTGGGACCAGTGAAGGCCACCAGGAGAAATTCATCCACACAAAGTGGACAGATAAGAAAGCCAGACCCCCCCCCACCACCACCAAAAGTTCTCATCATACATGACGGCTCTATTACTGGTGCTGATCATTTTTGTTGCCCGAACACTAGCGTTATAGGCTGCCCCAAAAGCACGTGATTGAAATATCAGAAAAAATTCAGACGATTTTGGATCAACATCCCAACCTGGAAAAGCTTGTTATCCACACAGGGGCAAATGATGTAGCCAAAAAGCAATCTGAAGTTCTCAAAGCAGACTTCTCTGATCTGCTACAGAGACCTGGTGGATTTAACATAAACATCTTTATCAGCAGACCAATCCCTGAAGGGAATGATGAAAGGTACAGTCGACTTCGCATATTCCATAAATGGTTAAAGAGAAAATCTGTTGAAAAATCGATCCCATTTATTAATAACTTTAAAATATTTGGATGTGCAAAGCACTTGTTTAAGTCAAATGAGCGTTATCTTAAAAGAGCTGGACTGACACTGTTGACCTCAAACATTTAATGTTATCTGAATAAACACCCCAGAACTGACCTTGGAGCACGGCCTTTTGATACTTCCAGAGAACAAACATTTCCCGACACAGATAAAGTGAATATTACTTCATCACCAACACAGACAGCTGTACAGACTGACAGAGAACAAATACTTCCAGCAAGTATTCCAATGTCATCAAAATCATCGACACCTAATGACTCTCCGTTTAGAGATTTCTCAGACAGACTGAAAGCACAAATTAGAATTGGATCACAACTAACACCGAAACTTGGACTACATCAGTCTCCTGGGACGAACACTGGATGTACTCTGCCCATGCGTGAACTGGTAATCACGGACATCTGATGTGCAAGGGAACTGGACGGTAATCCCACTCCTACCGTCTTCCAGAAGTCGTCCGGCCACCTCAAAAAAATCATAGAATTTATTATTAGCAAGTGAAAACAAAAAATTAAAGCCAAGCACACTTATAATAAAACAAATCTCAAATTGATCACCTGTCAGAAGGTCAGCTACCGATTATCAAATCACTTAAGTTAGCTTTATTAAATATTAGGTCTCTATCAGGAAAGTCACTCCTAATCAATGAATTTATCACAGCCGTTTTTATCAGAAACATGGCTAGATAGAAGTAATGAAACATCTGTATTGATATAATCTACTCCTCCAAATTACAATTTCTTCAGCGAAAGCAGGAAACACAGACGAGGTGGAGGTGTAGCCACAATCTTTCACAACTCAATGAACTTTAAAAAGCTATCCTTGGACACATTTGACTCTTTTGAATATCTAGCCACCCAGATAAATGAGCCTAAAAAGCTATATTCCTAAGTTTATATAAACCCGCAAAACATAACTCTAACTTCTTTAATGATTTCAGCGACCCTTTTTCCGTAATATGTGTCGATTATGACCAATTAATCATTGTGGGGGAGTTCAACATCCATTCTGACAACTCCCAAGATAGACTAGCAAAAACATTAAGTGACACTCTTCACAACTTCGGCCTGACCCAGCATGTTAAACAACCAACACACAATAAAGGACACACTCTGGACTTAATTATCAGCAAAGGTTTAACTATATCTGACATCTCGGTAATTGATATTGCATTTTCTGACCATTTCTGTATTTTCTTTGAAAGTACCATCTCTGCTAAACTATCTAGCCACAGTGAGATAACTGTAAAAAAACGTTTACTATGGAAAGTTCTGTTGAAACCTTTAAAAGTATTTAACCTTCCACCACATCCCCCTAATCTCCCAGCTCCAACACAGTAAATAAGCTGGTAGATAATTTCCCCGTGAAAATCTCAGACATCATTGATTCCATTGCTCCGACTAAAGTGAATGTAGTCTCAGGTAGAAAGAAGTCTCCGTGGACTACCGATCCACTGGTTTGTAGTGAAAAAAGGTAGTGTCGACGAGCCGAGAGAAAATGGCGGAAAACTCAACTCCAGGTTCACTGTGAGATCTACAAAGAGAGACTGAACAGAACTTTAAAAGAAGCTAGGGAATCGTTATTTTCTAAAATAATTATCAGAAATATTAATAATGCACGGACTCTGTTTGCAACAGTGGAAAGACTAACTAATCCTCCAGTGACAGTAGCCCCTACCAGGGGCTGCAATGAATTTATCAACTTTTTCACTGAAAAGATTCTAACAATTAGACGATTGGTCTGTAACGCAGCACCAAACCGACCACCAATGTTATACCTCAAATAACACCAATGTAGGAAAAAGTTACGAATTTCAATTCAATTTCAATTCAGTTTATTTATATAGCACCAATTCACAACAGATGTCATCTCAAGGCACTTAACAAGAAGTCATTTCAATACATTTATACAAACATTCCAATCAGTTAAAAAGTTTCCTATTTAAGGAATCCCAGCAGATTGCGTCAGTCATTGGCGTGAGGTTGGGCCCCGTTGATGCAGACTTTCCAACCACAGCAATCCTTCAGCAATCCCTCATACTGAGCAAGCATGTAGTGACGGTGGAGAGGAAAAACTCCCCTTTAACAGGAAGAAACCTCCAACAGAACCAGGCTCAGTAGGAGCGGCCATCTGCCCCTGGACCATCTGGGGGTTTGAGAAGACAGAGCAGAAACACAGAAGGAACAGAAGATCTGATATAAGAGAACTTTCTATGTTACAGAAAGTAAAAAGTTAATAACAGGACACAGTGGATGTTCAGTTACTGGGAGGATCATCCCAGTCGATGCCCCCCGTCCAACAGGGCATTGCAGCCAAGCAGGATACCAGACCAGGTATATCTTCTATGGAGAGAAAAACACTGAGAGAAAACAAAGTTAACAGTCGAAATAACAGAATGTACTGTAATACAACTGGAGAGTCGTAGGAGAAAAGGAAGTAGCAGAGTGAAGAAAATTGGTAAGTCTGTCCTCCAGCAGTCTAAGCCTATAGCAGCATAACTACAGCGATAGCTCAGGATGACCTAAGCCACTCTAACTATAAGCTTTATCAAAAAGGAAAGTTTTAAGCCTGGCCTTAAAAGTAAACAGAGTGTCTGCCTCACGAACTAAAGCTGGGAGCTGGTTCCACAGGAGAGGAGCCTGATAACTAAAAGATCTGCCTCCCGTTCTACTTTTAGAAATCCTAGGAATTACAAGTAAACCTGCAGTCTGAGAGCGAAGGGCTCTGTTAAGAACATAAGGAACAATTAGATCTCTGATGTAAGATGGAAAATAAAACAGGAAAAATGTGTTTTTTAATATTCATCAGAACTCTTGCTGCCGCATTTTGGATCAACTGAAGGCTTTTAATGGCATTTTGTGGACTACCTGATAGTAAAGAATTACAGTAGTCCAGCCTTGAGGTAACAAATGCATGGACTAGTTTCTCAGCATCACTCCTGGACAGGATGTTTCTAATTTTAGCAATATTCCGGAGGTGAAAGAAAGAAATCCTAGAAACCTGTTTAATATGGGATTTAAATGTTAAGTCTCGGTCAAAAATAACGCAGAGGTTCTTTACGTTATTACTGGGGGCCAATTTAATGCCATCCAGACGAAGTGATTGACTAATCAGTTTCTGTTTAAGAACTTCTGGTCCAAAGACAGCAACTTCTGTTTTGTCAGAATTTAAAAGCAAAAAGTTTAGGGTCATCCATGTTTTTATGTCTTCCAGACATGCCTGTAATCTACCTAACTGACTGGGTTCATCAGGATTTATGGATAAATATAGTTGTGTATCATCGGCATAGCTGTGGAAATTTATCCCATGCTGTCTAATGATTCTACCAATTGGGAGCATATATATGGTGAACAGAATTGGTCCAAGCACAGAACCCTGTGGAACTCCACAAGTAACCCTTGAGAGTGAAGAAGATTTATCATTTAGATGAACAAACTGGAATCTATCAGACAAATATGATTTAAACCAGCCTAGTGCTGTTCCTTTGATCCCTGCAACATGTTCAAGCCTTTCTATGAGAATATTATGATCGACTGTGTCAAAAGCAGCACTGAGATCTAACAAAACCAGAACAGACACCAGTCCATTATCTGAGGCCATGAGAATATCATTAGTAACCTTCACCAGTGCTGTTTCAGTGCTATGAATTAAACAAAAAAAACTAAAAGAAATCATTAACCAATTAAGCTCCTCCTATTGCTGCCTTGATAGCCTACCCACAGCTTTCCTTAAGAAAGTTTTCCCTGTCATTGTGTCCGATCTGATTCAAATAGTGAACTCATCCCTCCTGTCAGGTGTCTTCCCCCAGGCCTTAAAAACAGCAGTTATTAAACCACTGCTAAAGAAAAATAATCTGTACAACACGTTAATGCAGAACTACAGGCTAATTTCTAATCTTCCATTCATCAGAGAATTTATTGAAAAAGCTGTGTTTCAGCAGTTAAATAGCTTCATAACAACAACCAACCGCTTTTATGTTTTTCAGTCTGGTTTCCGTGCTCACCACAGCATTGAGACTGCCCTCGTCAAAGTTTTCAATGACATCCGCATAAATACAGACTGTGGTAGAACCACAGTGCTGGTTCTGTTGGATCTCAGTGCAGCATCTGACACTGTTGATCATGATATTTTATTGGAACGACTGGAGAGCTGGGTCCGACTCTCTGGTACAGAACTTGGCTGGTTCGAGTCTTACCTAAAGAACAGGGACTTCTTTGCTTCAATAGGAAACTTTTCATCAGAACAAACAGAAATCACATGTGGGTGCCCCAGGGCTCCATCCTGGGGCCCCTCTTATTTAATGTCTACATGCTCCCACTAGCCCAGATTATAACAACCAATAAGATTAGCTACCATAACTATGCAGATGATACTCAGGTCTACATTACGATGTCACCAGGTGACTTTGAACCCATCCTAACGCTAAGTACATGCATCGAGCAAATCAATGGATGGATTTTTCATAACTTCCTCCAACTGAACAGAAACAAAACAGAAGTAATCACTTTTGGACCTAAAGAGGAAAGATCAATAGTCAGCACACAGCACACAGCTCCACTTAATACAGATAGAAACTAATGATCAGGCCAGAAATCTAGGTGTACTTATGGACTCAGATCTGAACCTCCAGGTTCACATAAAGGCAATAACAAGGTTAGCCTTCTATCACCTGAAGAACATTTCTAGAATTGAAGGACTAATGTCGCAACAGGACCTCAAAAAAATCATACATGCATTTATCTTTAGTCGGATTGATTATTGCAACAGCATCTTCACAGGTCTGCCTAAAAAGTCAATTGGACAGCTGAAGCTGATCCAGAACGCTGCTGCTCGTGTCCTCACTAGAACCAGGAAAGTAGAGCACATCACCCCAGTTCTAAAGTCCTTACACTGGCTCCCTGTAGCTCAGAGAATAGACTTCAAAATACTTTTACTAGTTTATAAATCATTACATGGCTTAGCACCAAAATATGTTGAAGACCTGCTGTTACTATACCAACCCCCCAGACCACTCAGGTCCTCTAATTCCAGTCTACTCAACATGCCTAGAATTGGAACCAAACATGGAGAAGCAGCTTTCAGTTTCTATGCTCCTCTAATCTGGAACAAACTTCCAGAAAACTGCAAATTGCTGAAACACTGAGTTCTTTTAAATCACAACTAAAAACTTATCGGTTTAGAGTTGCCTTTGAGTAATGCTTTGTTGTATCATGTTTTGTGTATTCTTCATGTTTTACTGCTGTTTTTACATTATATGCTTTGTAATGCCTTGATGTATCTGTGTGTGCTTAATGCTTTATTGCTGTTTTTACTCTATATGCTTTGTCTGTGTTTTACTGCTATTTTTATTTGACCACTTAATCATGTAAAGAACATTGGATTACCTTGTTGTTGAAAGTGTGCTATACAATTAAAATTGCCTTGCCTTGCCTCCGTGAGTTGTGTGCTGAGGGGAAATATTCAAGTGACCAATCAAAACACGGTCTCCGTTCACATGGTTCCAAGATGGCACCCCACGGAGAAGATTACATTTTAGAAGATAAACTCGTGGAAATTTTGCCAAGCTACACCTGTTCATACGATGTCGCCTCATCAACAAAATAAGAAGCAGGATGTATAGGCAGGATGCAGGATTCTATGCAATGTGGAGTTTAATATCCACAGTACAAAAAAGATAAACCTCACCACACCACCTTATGGTGGCTCGTGTGGTGAGAACAGTGACTGATGAATATGGCTCTCTTATATGTCTCCAATATTGTTGGTGGGCATCATTTCTGCTCAATGTGAATCAACTTTTATCAGAGAGCACTGAGGCTTACTGGTCCCTCACTAAGTGTACAGTCATGGCCAAAAGTTTTGAGAATTACATAAATATTGGAAATTGGAAAAGTTGCTGCTTAAGTTTTTTAACTTAGGTGAGAATGTTGACGAGCACAAGGCTGGAGATCATTATGTCAGGCTGATTGGGTTAGAATGGCAGACTTGACATGTTAAAAGGAGGGTGATGCTTGAAATCATTGTTCTTCCATTGTTAACCATGGTGATCTGCAAAGAAACGCGTGCAGCCATCATTGCGTTGCATAAAAATGGCTTCACAGGCAAGGATATTGTGGCTACTAAAATTGCACCTAAATCAACAATTTATAGGATTATCAAGAACTGCAAGGAAAGAGGTTCAATTCTTGTTAAGAAGGGTTCAGGGCGTCCAAGAAAGTCCAGCAAGCGCCAGGATCGTCTCCTAAAGAGGATTCAGCTGCGGGATCGGAGTGCCACCGGTGCAGAGCTTGCTCAGGAATGGCAGCAGGCAGGTGTGAGTGCATCTGCATGCACAGTGAGGCGAAGAGTTTTGGAAGATGGCCTGCTGTCAAGAAGGGCAGCAAAGAAGCCACTTCAGGCATCAAACATCAGGGACAGATGGATCTTCTGCAGAAAGTATGGTGAATGGACTGCTGAGGACTGTGGCAAAGTCATATTCTCCGATGAAGCCTCTTTCTGATTGTTTGGGGCATCTGCAAAAAGGCATGTCCGGAGAAGAAAAGGTGAGCGCTACCATCAGTCCTGTGTCATGCCAACAGTAAAGCATCCTGAGACCATTCATGTGAGGGGTTGCTTCTCATCCAAGGGAGTGGGGTCACTTACAATTTTGCCCCAAAACACAGCCATTAATAAAGAATGGTACCAAAACACCCTCCAACAGCAACTTCTTCCAACAATCCAACAACAGTTTGGTGAAGAACAATGAATTTTCCAGCACGATGGAGCACCATGCCATAAGGCAAAAGTGATAACTAAGTGGCTCGGGGACCAAAACTTTAAAATTTTGGGTCCATGGCCTGGAAACTCCCCAGATCTTAATCCTATTGAGAACTTGTGGTCAGTCCTCAAGAGGCGGGTGGACAAACAAAAACCCACTAATTCTGACAAACTCCAAGAAGTGATTATGAACGAATTGGTTGCTATTAGTCAGGATTTGGCCCAGAAGTTGACTGAGAGCATGCCCAGTCGAATTGCAGAGGTCCTGAAAAAGAAGGACCAACACTGCAAATACTGACTCTTTGGATAAATGTCATGTAATTTTCAATAAAAGCCTTTGAAATGTATAAAGTGCTTGTAATTATATTTCAGTACATCACAGAAACAACTGAAACAAAGATCTAAAAGTAGTTTTGCAGCAAACTTTGTGAAAACTAATATTTGTGTCATTCTCAAAACTCTTGGCCATAACAGTAAATGCTTTCTGACCCATGCAAGATGAGGAAATTTGTGCCTGGTGGTGCTGTCAGGTACCCAGAAGCATAATCTTGAAGATAATGCTTTTGGATGTTTCTGAGCTTGTAGACCTGTTTCCCCCTAAAAATATTAACTTGAATTCTTTCTCTAATCATCTTTTTTCATTTCTCTCTTTAAATGCATATTTTCTTATTTAATTGGGTTTTAAGATCATGGGCTTATTAATGAGGAATCCCCAAACTTGTCCGCTGGTCAACTTAGGAAGAAATGCAGTGCTTGACTGCTTATTTATCCTGAGAGGACTTACTAAAAACATCCTAGTCTGTAAAATCTAGGCAGCATTTTTTTGGTGGGACAGGGTGTCTTTTATCACCAGGAGTGAGATAAGATGCAGCCACATAAGAGATAATTTTCTAATGTTTATGACATTAAATAGGTTTAACACATTCTACAGGCATTAGGAAAAGTGAACGCATACGGACGCTCACTGAAAAGGGACAAGCTCTAGCAGATGATCGATTGAAGGATCTGAAAGCACACTTCAAAAAGGTTTATGAGAGGTGGAAGCACAACATAAATGGACTGAAAAAGGCCTTAAAGTACAATGAGTCTGAGCTAACGGAGATTATGAGTAAAATAAATACGAACCAAATTGAGATAGATACTATTTATCTCAAAATGCGAGACACTGTACATCAAACACTCTGTGTGAGGAGTTCGCAGACCACTTCAGAGGGAAGGTAGACACCATCAGATGTAAGATTTTATCCTCTCAAAGTCACATGGTTTTAGACAAATCTGACAAATTTTGGTTGAACGTTATTTGATGGAACTGTTATTACACTAAGGGGCTGTTTACACGACAACGTTTTTCTGCAAAACGGAGGTTTTTCTCTCCGATTCGGCCTCTCGTTTACACGACAACAGGAAAACGGGGGGGGGAACGCAGCTTTTGGGAAATGGCTTCCAGAGTGGAGAGTTTTGAAAACGCTGGGGGATTCGTTGTCATGTAACCGCAAGCCGGAGACTTTTGAAAACGATGACGTCACTGCCAGCCACCTACGGACATGTTGCACTTGCGCACTCCGCCTTTCTACAGATAAAAAACAACAATGGCGGATCCAGGTATGCGGTTACTGCTGATGCAGCTTCTGAAGTTATTTGGTCTCTGTAAGCTTAACCCAAAGTCCTGTCAGTGGCACACACTTCCAATGGAGTTTGCGGACATTGTCACACAATTCACCGCAGTGAAAATGTGTTACGTTCATGTGCGGGAAGTGTCAGAGTTCTGCCATTGACAGCCCGACCGAGGCCTGCCATTGACAGGACCGACCGACCGCGACCGAGGTCTGCCATTGACAGCCCCACCGAGGCCTGCCATTGACAGGACCGACCGACCGAGGTCTGCCATTGACAGAACCGACCGACCGAGGTCTGCCATTGACAGCCCGACCGAGGCCTGCCATTGACAGGACCGACCGACAAGGGTCTGCCATTGACAGGACCGACCGACCGAGGTCTGCCATTGACAGCCCGACCGAGGCCTGCCATTGACAGGACCGACCGACAAGGGTCTGCCATTGACAGGACCGACCGACAAACGCCTGCCATTGGCAGAATAGCTCCAGGGCTGCTGGACAAAAAGCCTCCACAATCATGACCATATCGATCTTTTCGCTCCTTTTTTAAGACGTTGTTTGAAAAAGAATATCATAAACCTGCGGGAGGTGTTTTTCTCGACTGGGCTCCTGGCGACCACCATGAGAGACCATGTCCAATGGGCAACCCATGCTACGCAGTATAGAACCATACGCTCGATCTCGCGCCTCTGGTAAGGCAGGGGCCGACACTTAGTCGTTTATACGCATCTGGTGCCTCTGGTAAGGCAGCGGGCCGACACTTAGTCGTTTTTATGCATCTGGTGCCTCTGGTAAGGCAGCGGGCCGACACTTAGTCGTTTTTACGCATCAGGTGAGACTGGAAAGACAAGGGGCTGAGGCTGGCTCTTTTTGCCAAGGAAGGGGACCTCTTCCTGGGCATGTAAACCGGGCCTCCCCCACAGCCTGGGGCCGACACTTAGTCGTTTTTATGCATCCGGTGAGACTGGAAAGACAAGGGGCTGAGGCTGGCTCTTTTTGCCCAGGAAGGGGGCCTCTTCCTGGGCATGTAAACCGGGCCTCCCCCACAGCCTGGGGCCGACACTTAGTCGTTTTTACGCATCTGGTGCCTCTGGTAAGGCAGCGGGCCGACACTTAGTCGTTTTTACGCATCCGGTGAGAAAGGAAAGACAAGGGGCTGAGGCTGGCTCTTTTTGCCCAGGAAGGGGGCCTCTTCCTGGGCATGTAAACCGGGCCTCCCCCACAGCCTGGGGCCGACACTTAGTCGTTTTTACGCATCCAGTGAGACTGGAAAGACAAGGGGCTGAGGCTGGCTCTTTTTGCCCAGGAAGGGGGCCTCTTCCTGGGCATGTAAACCGGGCCTCCCCCACAGCCTGGGGCCGACAGTCGTTTTTATGCATCTGGTGCCTCTGGTAAGGCAGCGGGCCGACAGTCGTTTTTACGCATCCGGTGAGACTGGAAAGACAAGGGGCCCGACCCCAGCCCTCACCCAGGGCCTGCTGCTCACAGGCAGAAGGGAGAGGTGCATGAGGCTGGCTCCAGGAACCAGGGCCCGACCCCAGCCCTCACCCAGGGCCTGCTGCTCACAGGCAGAAGGGAGAGGTGCATGAGGCTGGCTCCAGGACCCAGGGCCCGACCCCAGCCCTCACCCAGGGCCTGCTGCTCACATGCAGAAGGGAGAGGTGCATGAGGCTGGCTCCAGGAACCAGGGCCCGACCCCCAGCCCTCACCCAGGGCCTGCTGCTCACAGGCAGAAGGGAGAGGTGCATGAGGCTGGCTCCAGGAACCAGGGCCCGACCCCCAGCCCTCACCCAGGGCCTGCTGCTCACAGGCAGAAGGGAGAGGTGCATGAGGCTGGTTCCAGGAACCAGGGCAGAGACCCCAGCCCTCACCCAGGGCCTGCTGCTCACAG